>JACXGI010004649.1:31471-52307 GCA_016801175.1 Esox masquinongy | reverse complement strand
TGGCCGCCGCCGCCGCCCGAGCCCTCGGAGGACTGGCCGCCGCCCGAGCCCTTGGAGGACTGGCCGCCGCCGCCCGACCCTCGGAGGACTGGCCGCCGCCGACGCCCGAGCCCACAGAGGACTGGCCTCGTCCCGTGGCGCCCTCTCCTGCCCTGGAGCTGCCGCCTCGTCCTGCGGCACCCTCTCCAGTCCGGGCCTCAGCGGCGCCCTCGCCTGTCCCGGCTGCTCCGGCGCCCTCTCCTGTCCCGGCGGCCACAGCACCCTCTCCTGTTCCGGCCGCTCCGGCGCCCTCTCCTGCCCGGCTGCCACGGCACCCTCTCCTGTTCCGCCGCCACGGCACACTCTCCTGGCCCTCCGCCGGCTCCTGACCCCCCCGCTGGCTCTCCCGGCTCCTGACCCTCCGCCGGCTCCTGACCCTCCGCCGGCTCCGCCTCCCCGGCCTGTCCCGACGGCTCCGCCGCCCTGGTTAGTCTCGGCTGCTCTGCCCCCTCGGCGGGTTTGTGCCAGTGGGGGTTCTGCGCTGCCCCGCCCCCCCTCCCTTGGGCCTGGGTTTGTGTTGGCCCGTCCGGTGGCCGGGCCTTTGGGAGGGGCTACTGTCATGGTACGGTGAGCAGCAGCACCACCGTTCCGTGCACCTGCAGTTCCCATCACTCACAAATGCATCCCGGACTTGTCTCTGTCACATGTCTCCAATCATGCACACCAGGTCCCCATCACATCATTTGTAAGTGTTTAAATGTTTCCCCTCTGCTCCCCACATTTGTGGATCATTGTTGCTTGTCTTCGTGTTGTTGGTGAGTGTTTGCTTTGCTACTGTTTGAATGTTTTGTTATAAGTCGCTTGTTGCGCATTTTGATTTCCTTCAGTTTAGCTTATCCTCCGTTCGTTGTTTGGTTTTTGGTTTGTTTGTTTCTATTAAAAAACCGCCGAACGTGATAATGCCTGCGCCTGGTTCCTCTCCCGCACACCACCTATACCGTGACAAGAATTCAGTAAATGTATTGCACTGTTCAGTGGTTGCATTGGGAGGGCCAATGTCTGTAGGCTGGAGGAGGCGACTGATGGTGTTTAATAATGTCCTGGGATTATCTTTGCCATTCTTAATCAAAGAAGAGTAGAAACTAGAGCGGGCTGCTTTTAAAGCTTTAAAATAACAATTCTGGTGGTCTTTATCGGCCAGTACGTGGACAGTTAAGCCAGTGATTCTCCACCGACATTTTATCTTGCGATCGTTTCCCACACGGAAGTATTATATATTGACATATATTTCGAAAACATATATTTTTAATATGCGCCAAAAAAAATAAAAAATACTAATATATGTATTATATGTATTACTAATGTATGGCCATATATTTCATACATATATTTACATTTTGGCCATTTTCAAATATGTTTTAATATGTCTTAAACACATGTAAATATATTTACATAAATGACAAAATTATAGTTGGTAATATGTATTTAGCATTTACATCTAACTGATATATTTCTATATTTTTACTGTTTCCTGTCATGTGTTTATGTTATCTAGTCGTTTCTTTGAAGTACTTTTACAGAGAGGAATGGCATTCATGATACTGTGTTAAAATGTATGCATATTGTTTTCATAATGAGTCTCTTTTGAAATGTAAACTTGGAGTACAAAGTGGTTCATTATATTGAAACTGAAAAAGGTGCTATATGCTGCTTGACAGATACTAAAGTCAAAACTTTGGTGTATTTAAGAAACATTTATCATTATATTGTGACACAATGGCAGTTGTATAATACTGTGAATAAAGGTCCTTATTAAATTAAGATGACTGACTCTAACCAGTTGTTTTTTTTACTTGCATTTACAATGTATTTAATAGAAATTATGGTAAATACATACTTTACAATTTACAAATCGGATCTTGTATGTAAAAGATAATAACTGTCTTTTTCACTGTACTTACTGTAACGCAATATGGCTTAGACTGGTGGTTGTTGGTTTGCTCCGCATTTTACCAATGATAATTAGTTAATCTCACTATAACAAGAAGATTCTCTGGAAAATAACAAGGTTAATTCCATGATGTGTTGATAATAAATGCTTAAAGTACTGCATATTCATATATTTCATTATTTTATCACATAATATTCAGCGTTAGCATATATGACCTGCATTGTATTATGCGCAAGTTATATATTTCATGAACATATTCAGGGCACATATGTTGAGAAATCCTCTACATATATGTGCATACAGTGAGGGAAATAATAATTTGATCCCCTGCTGATTTTGTATGTTTGCCCACTGACAAAGAAATGATCAATCTATAATTTTAATGGTAGGTTTATTTGAACAGTGAGAGACAGAATAACAACAAAAAAATCCAGAAAAACGCATGTCAAAAATGTTATAAATTGATTTGCATTTTAATGAGTGAAATAAGTATTCTATCCCCTCTCAATCAGAGATTTCTGGCTCCCAGGTATCTTTTATACAGGTAACGAGCTGAGATTAGGAGCACACTCTTAAAGGGAGTGCTCCTAATCTCAGCTTGTTACCTGTATAAATGACACCTGTCCACAGAAGCAATCAACCAGATTCCAAACTCTCCACCATGGCCAAGACCAAAGAGCTGTCCAAGGATGTCAGGGACAACACTGTAAACCTACACAAGGCTGGAATGGGCTACAAGACCATCGGCAAGCAGCTTGGTGAGAAGGTGACAACAGTTGGTGCGATTATTCGCAAATGGAAGAAACACAAAAGAACTGTCAATCTCCCTCGGTTTGTGGCTCCAGGCAAGATCTCACCTCGTGGAGTTGTGATGGAGCAATGATCATGAGAACGATGAGGAATCAGCCCAGAACTACATGGGAGGATCTTGTCAATGATCTCAAGGCAGCTGGGACAATAGTCACCAAGAAAACAATTGGTAACACACTACACCGTGAAGGACTGAAATCCTGCCGCGCCCGCAAGGTCCCCCTGCTCAAGAAAGCACATGTACAGGCTTATCTGAAATTTGCCAATGAATATCTGAATGATTCAGAGGAGAAATGGGTGAAAGTGTTGTGGTCAGATGAGACCAAAATCGAGCTCTTTGGCATCAACTCAACTCGCTGTGTCTGGAGGAGGAGGAATGCTGCCTATGACCCCAAGAACACCATCCCCACCGTCAAACATGGAGGTGGAAACATTATGCTTTGGGGGTGTTTTTCTGCTAAGGACAACTTCACCGCTTCAAAGGGACGATGGACGTGGCCATGTACCATCAAATCTTAGGTGAGAACCTCCTTCCCTCAGCCAGGGCATGGAAAATGGGTCGTGGATGGATATTCCAGCATGACAATGACCCAAAACACAGCCAAGTCAACAAAGGAGTGGCTCAAGAAGAAGCACATTAAATTAAGGTCCTGGAGTGGCCTAGCCAGTCTGCAGACCTTAATCCCATAGAAAATCTGTGGAGGGAGCTGAAGTTTCGAGTTGCCAAATGTCAGCCTTGAAACCTTAATGACTTGGAGAAGATCTGCAAAGAGGAGTGGGACAAAATCCCTCCTGAGATGTGTGCAAACCTGGTGGCCAACTACAAGAAACGTCTGACATCTGTGATTGCCAACAAGGGTTTTGCCACCAAGTACTAAGTCATGTTTTGCAGAGGGGTTGAATACTTATTTCACACATTAAAATGCAAATAAATTTCTAACATTTTTGACATGCGTTTTTCTGGATTTTTTTGTTGTTATTCTGTCTCTCACTGTTCAGATAAAGTACATAGTACATAGGAATCACCATTTCTGTGCCATGTTTCTGTCAAGCAAAAAAGTCCTAAGTCATTGACCTTGATAAACTCTTATAAGAAGAGTTTTATTTGTTAGGGACTGCATGTTAAACAGTGCCAGTCTTAAAAGGGCCTGATTTGAAGATGGAACATGGACATGTTTACTTGCTCAAGACAGTCAGATTCTACATTGCATAAAGCTGGTAGAGTTTAAAAAGAGGGCAATGTATGTGTTATTTCTTGAATTATTATTCTACAGTACCACCTCGTCTTCCTCGGTGTAGAGAATCTGCCTGCCGGTCTCCACTGTGGGTTGCTTCCGGTTGCAGGCTCCGCGCTCAGTCAAGCTCCACTGTGGGTCGCTTCCAAAACATTATTTTGAATTCTGTCTACATAATGTGGATATCTATGCCACAGTAGCAAAATACTGTACATCGCTTCAATAATTATACTAGTAGCCTAACAGTATCTTATTCACACGTGCTATTGATTTCTTGTCAAAATAGGACATAAACACCATCCATAAGGCTAGCAACATCAATTAATAGAAAAACATAAAGCTTGTTGATTGAACAATTGGAGCTTAAGCCTCTTTCCCTATAATTCTCAAACAAGAAACCAGGCAAGCCTAGTTCAGCCGGACCGCAATAGAAAGTATTGCCTTCTTGTGATTCGAACCCGGGTCGCCCACATAAAAAGCTGTGTTGCTAACCACTACACCACGGAACTCTATGTTCCATGTGTGTCAGTATAGCCTCTATCCTGAACAAATCCTCGTTTGCCACCGGCTGTTTTAACAGCTTATTAGTCAGTAATAAACTTTACCAGTATCTACTAACTTACTGGAATAGTCATAGGAATTGAGCAATTGCTAGCTAGTCTGACAAAGCTATTTCATTTCAGGGCATAAGAACGTATTTTTTTCTTTCATGGCATAACAACGTACTGTTTTCTTTCATTCGTGAATGACATTGATACAATAACTATCAAGAAAGGTGACGATAACTAACTTTTTCATCAGGTGAAACGACAAGAGAATCGTGGAAATAAAATAAATAAATGTTGTTGTTCACAATAAATTTGAACTTGAGCCTTCCACGCGAGAGGCACTGTCTTTAACCATAACGCCACGGCATTACGCATTTCACCAGTCGCTAAACACTATTTGGCATTGTGTTAAACTGACTAACGTTTCTTATTAAGTTTACCTCCATCAGAAAGAGCGTCTATGAGCTGTTTTTTTTGCCACTGGCCATTTGAACAGCTTATTAGCCAGTAATAGGCTTACTGGCATCTACTAACTTCTTAGGAATAATCATAAGAATTGAGCAATTGCTAGCGAGACTGAAGATGAACTTTTCCATGCCAGAAACAGTCGCAATATAATCGCATACAATTTCAGGTTTAGCCAGCAAAGTTTTCGTCAACACGGAATAATTCACAATGCGTACTTCCCTTCGCCTTGGAAGAGATACGAACTCGGGACCTATAGTTAAGTCCGCTTCTCTAACCACTACGCTATTTAACTAGGGGCAGTCAATCACTCACTCACTCACTCAGAGACATTCGCTCTTCTTAGCCGGCTCCACTTACGCGGTCCGGCAAAGCACACGCTTGTCATTCATAATTTCCCTTTGAACTCTTTAGGAGTGTTTAATCGTCACAAGTAACGCATAGAAGTGCATGGAGCGGTGAACACACACACACAGGGAGTGTGCGACTGTGATATTGAGTCTCTGCGTTTATCCCATCCGGGCTTTCCTTCCTCCGGGGGCAGCCAGGAGCAGTGAGCAGCCTCCTCTTTTATTGTCGCTCTGGGACATGTTCCAGGTGGTTGTCAAGTCGTGGTTAGGGACAGCACAGGAGAGCACTCTGCATGTTTTTATTGGTTCTTTATGGAGGAACCCCATGTGAACATGGGGAGCACATGCAAAGCCCACAGAACCCCCCCCCCCAATCGTTTGCCCACCACGGGACACTGACAAGCAGAATAATATACTATAGCATTTTACTGAATTCTATGGCTCAGCTGAATTCAATATGAAAAATATTCTTATTAACCACCATTTCATATTTGGTTCTAATTGTCTGAGCTATTTTCTGTCCTTGTGCTGCTGGAACACTTACATTTGCCCTTGGGGGGGTGGGGGTCAATAAAAGGCTTGTCTTAAAATAACTTAGCTGTGTTCTTCATAGCATAATCAAAGTGAATTAAGTGCTTCATTAAAAAACAAAACAAAGCAAAAAACACAAACTGACAAAATGTTCAAATCTTCTGTTGCACTTTATTCAGAAAAAACAGCATTTCACATCACTAGTAGTGCGCTATGACTTGGCATTCACAGTACGCCAAATACACTTGACTATCTGTAATTTCCTGACAAAAAACATCCAGGTCCTCAATGTTGTGAAATACAAACTTGAATGGCTCCAAGACTGATTGCCTCCCATCTTCGTCCAGGCCCTCACTTGTTTCCACAACCCAAAGCTTCCCATACAGCTGTGTAACCTCTGTCAGTTTCTCCTCCTCCATCTTCAGTGCATCGGGCAACTCCACCTTTGCAGAAAACAATTGCTTGTTTGCTTTAACCCATTCTGCTGCCTTGTAGTCATGTACAATCCTGGGCTCTACTCTGTCCTATGGAAAAGAGAGAGAAAAAACGTTGTCTTCCTATAGCATAATTGCTACACCAACTTTCTTACTGAGCATAGAATGTAGCAAAATTACATACTTTACAAGTAGCTTTTTGTCAGAATACCCCATAGAAAGGGCATTTATCTTGGGTAAACAGAATAGAACTGGGAAAAAAGCCTACCGCTTCCACTGTCTCCAAATCTTTTCCAACTGAGACATCAGCTTTCTGAGGCTTGAGTTGCTCCTCATTCTTAAAAAAATAAAATAAATAATACTCAAATATTGTTCTAAATACTGGTACTACTGAAGAAGAATATGTTCAGGAAATATTGCCGAAGTAAACCTAATTTTAAAGACAGAGTGGTGGAACAAATAGGGAAATTGAAACATTGGTGTAAGAGTAGTCTTAAAGTACAAATCTAGCAAAATAGATTGCAATAAATACAATATACAAACTCAGTGATATCATCGAACTTCCGCTTGTTCATTCTGAACACGGGTTGCACCTCACCTCGAAGGAGGGCTTTTGATGTCTCCGTCCAGTGGGCAAACATTTTGCCATGGCTTAAATAAGGGTTAAACAAAGATAAAATAAATGTACAGTAGGTATAACAGACAGTGTTATATTTCACGGAGCTCTGCCCCCTAAAGGGCATAGCTCTTAGTGGTTTACTCTGCTGCGTACGCGGCCGTCACTGAAAATGAATTATGCACATAGCTCGGCCAATTGGGACACGCCTGCCCCTATAAGTACCGAGCATACCCAATACTCACCATCCCTTTTTTCTTCAGCACTGTCTGAACGTCTCTGGATTATTTGTTGCACAAACCTGAGATTTTCTCGCCACCGGCAATTTTTTACTGCCGACGTCTAAAGATGAAGAAATTTTTTGCTGCCGCCTGCCGCTGCGCCTTGCTGGGTACGAGTGTCTTGCCTGGGTCCCGCTCATGTGCGAGATGGCCTCACCGACCCTCCGTCATGCCCCTGCTGTGTTGTGCTATCTCTCTCAGTGCATGTTGAGAGAGCTAGCTTCTTTGAGGAGGAGGTGAACATTGAAGGCGTTTTAAGCTCCTCCTCTGATGATGCCGCATCTGATGTGGACCTCGGGGAAGATGAGGAAGGTCCTTGTCAGGGCCCGACTCCCCTGACCCAGGCCAATCCACCCCCTCCCCCTGTGGGGAGGAAGCGTGAGTCTGCTTTTCCTGTTACATATTGCAACATCGACCTCTCCTCTGCTAACTTCTCTTGCCCGGCCTCTTCCTTTGAGGGTGGAGTTCAACGGAATGATCGAGATGGTTGCATTCAGTATTGAGCTGCCCCTCCCTCTTCTCCCTCCCCCGAAGGCTCGTTCTAGGCTGGCTTTTGGCTGTTGGGCTGAGAGCTCTAAAGAAATGGAGGCGTCTGCTCCTGAGGTCCAGGGTCTATGTGATTACACGGAGGGTTCCTGGTATGCTCCTCTCTCTGCCAAGGCTCCAGTGAGGTCCTACTCTGCGTTCACTAAGGTTGTGGGTAGGCAGCAAGCTATTAGCTCCGCCGTCCCCCCTCTGGAACCGACGCTGGCGGTGCATTTTCTCCCCAGCATTGGATGGCACAGGAAGAAGTCTGTCCTGCCCTTCCCTAAAGAAAAGTTCACAGCTCAGCTGTTTGATAAAACCTACATGCTCGGGGCACAGGCTGTGGCAGCCTCGAACAATGTAGCTCTTTTGGCTTTGCCGGCTGCGGAGATGATTGACGGCGCTTCGACCCTCTCACCAAATGTGATTGGGGAGATTGCAGGATATCTGAAAGTCTCAACCAGGCCCAGACTGTTTGCGCCGTATGCACCATGGTTACTTCAGTGGTGGGACACCGACACCTCTGGCTATCCCTCTTCTCAATTAAAGAATCAGATCGCACTCCGCTGCTGAACTCTCATCTCTCCCAGACCGGGCTCTTCGGCGACACAGTCCATTCCACCATGGAGACATTCCGGAGGATAGAGGAGGACAAGAAGGAGCTTTCTCACCACCTCCCCTTGGCATGTCATCCTGCCCCTTCTGTAACTGACGTCCATCACTCCCGTGTTCCTCAGTGCCCTGGTGCATCAGCCAGCGTCACAATCACCAGTTTGCTGCCTCGGCTTCAGTTACTCTGCCTGCTGTTCCTGCTTGGTGAGAACCTTCTCTGTCTCCCACGCCCCCTTCTGCTGTGGCGAGATCCAGATCCCGGACCCCTGGCCTGAGATTCGTTGTTCCCTGGCCCTCAGTTAAGAAGACCAAGAGATCCTGACTAGACGTGGAGACGGCTGGGGACAGCAACGTTGCCTACCCAGCCCCCACGCCTGACTCTCTCTCTGCTGCGCTGGCGTTGTGTTCTGTGCAACCTCAGGCAGTGTCTGAGTCTATAAATTTCACCGACCCCATTGCCGGGGCCAGTTTGCCTCCATTGGTTACCGCTATTACGACAGTTAACTCTCTGTCGTTTTCTAATTCGGTTCCTTTGGATAAGAGCAGTGGTGCTTGTGAGCGGCTTCTCCCTCACAGCAACGCTGTAGCTGTCAGGGCTCATTCACACACAGTTTGTTCTCGTTCCCTTCCCTATTCGGGGAGGGTGAATGAATGTAAATCTCAATCTACTTCGTGGCCTGAGCAAGCTTCAGTCGGGGCAGTTATAAATATAACTATTCCAGCTGTACATTGTACTCACTCAGATAAGTGAAAGTGCCGGGCAGCGGGCTCAACAGTTTACATGACGCCGAGGGCTCACGCACAGCGTCGCTAAATGCTGGGTTACCCCCTGCCTTGCAGCGATTCGCTGTTAGGTTCTGTGTGTACTACTACTCCTGCCGTTGGGACTCCCTTTCGAGTCCCACCCCCCCATGGACCGTGTCTCTTCCTCTTTGGCTGGGCACGGCGGCAGTAGGGACAGATGATCTGCCCTTTTTCAGGGCATCAGTGTTGATGATATTTGTGCGGCGGCATCGTGGTCGATGCCATCAGGCTTTTTTCGGTTTTATTTATTGGATGTTTTGTGTACGTCCCTGGTTCACTCAGTTCTCTGCATCGCCGCCGGAGGACGGTGAGTCTACTGCTGTAAGAGTCCCTACAATGGTGAGTTCTTTATTGTATTGTGGTAGCATCACCACCGGCACCTTTTTGCCGGACCGCGTAAGCGGTGCCGGCCTAGAAGAGCAAATGTCTCTTACTGAGTGAGTGAGTCCATCCGTCCGTCCTTGACTGACTGACTGACTGCCCCTTGTTAAATAGCGTAGAGGTTAGAGCTGCAGACTACGGAACAACAGGTCCCGTGTTCAACTCCTGTAACACTCTAAACACATTATGCCTGAGGTTCAGGACAGACAAAAACTTTGCTGGCTGTAACCTTATGTAGCTATGTAATAGGAAGCCTAAAATAAAACAGTTCTGGTGGATATTAGGATTTGTTCAGGATAGACAAACACTTTGCTGCCTACACAATTCTCTCGTCTTTTCACTTGACAAAAGTCAGTTATCGTCACCTATATTGATAGATACTCAATGTCATTCACAAACGGCCAGTGGTAAAAGAGGATTTGTTCAGAATAGACAAAAACTTCGCTGGCTACAACCTTCTGTAGCTTTGGGAAGCCTAAAATGAAACTGTTTACTGTAGTGATGGCCAAACGAGGCTTCATTTTAGCAGCAGGATATTATGCTGGGAGCACTCAGATTTTCATTATCACAATAAAAGCCATAATTGAAATGTATAAGGCCATATAGTTAACAATGTAGTATGTAAAAAAACAACAGACAAGAACAACATTGGAACGGACATTAAACATAAAATGACAGACTAGATTGACAGACTAGATTGTTAACTATATCTCCTTATATAGTTCAATGATGGCTTTTATTTTGAAAAAGAAAATCTGAGTTAGCGGTGCTAGCATAATATTCTGCTGCTAGAAGAACGGCCATCACTAGTTTACTGTTATGTTGCGACTATTTCTGGTGGATTTTCGAATTATGTCTTAGGATTTCTTCAGGATAGTCAAACACTTCGCTGGCTACACGATTCTCTCATCTTTTCACTTGAGATAAAAGTCTGTTATCGTCACCTATATTGATACAGTAGTTACTTTATCAATGTCACTCACGAATGGCTAATAAGCTGTTAAAATGGCCAGTGGCAAAAGCCATACAGTTAGTAGATGCTATTTGTGGTGGTGGTAAAATTAATAAGAAACGTTACGAAGTTTAACACAATGCGTAATGGCGTCTAGCTACATATTACTGGCTAATAAGCTTTTAAAACGGCCAGTGGCAAAATTCATGCAGGTCATAGATACTATTTGTGGTGGAGGTAAACTTAATAAGAAACGTTACTCAGTTTAACATGATGGTTAATGGTGTCTAACGAAATATTCAAACGTGACGTGATGTTAACGCATGACAATATTATATAATGTCAATATGCTGTACTAAAACCCAGTAGATGGTTGGTTTGGTTCTGTGGCGTAGTGGTTAAAGATGCAGTCTTTCACGTGGACGACCAAGGTTCAAATCTCGTAGAGGATAGACACGATCAATACTTCCTATTGTGGGCCGGCTGAACTAGGCTTGCCTGGTTTCTTGTTTGGTCCGGGAGGCGTGTGTGTTTTTGTAACCTAGTTGGTTTAGTTGTAAAGCCATGGTCTCTAAATTCTGTTCGTCTCCTGCTTGGGGGTCTTTAGTTTTCATGTGTTGTCGCCGCCGGTACCTTTTGGCTTTTTGATGCATGCATTTCCTGTAGCCCAGTTGGTCTAGTGGGTTTGTTCCCGTTTCATAATGTTATGACCTAGGTCTGATTCTTCGTTGGGGTTTCGTTTTGTTTGTATTCTGACTTCCCCTTAGAGTCTTGTGAGAGTTCACGTGATCTGTGGGTTGAGGTTGGTTATAGTTTTTTGACACAGGTTGCATTTGTTAATGTTACCATATTCGCGCTTCACTCCTTCCTGCTGGTGGCAGCATTTGTGAGGTCAGTGTTGTGTGTCCTAGGGCTAGGCTTGACCCTTGCATACCATGTCGGATTCATTTGGGGTTCGGCAGGGAGTACATCCTGGCTTGCTTGCTCCGCCTTAAACCACTAGGAGCGGAGCCCCCTAGACTTCATGCCCTACCTCCATCCCTAATTTCCTGGCTGAAGAAAATATAGGGAGGGTGAGTGTTAAGTAATCTCAGGTTCTTATAAGGCAGGCATGCCCCGTTTGGCTGAGCTATGTGCATAATGAATTGACGGCCGCGTAAGTGGCTGGGTAAACCATTATGAGCTAAGCCCTCTACGGGGCTCTGCTCCACTCATGTAACCGGAGTTACCTTCCCGGTAACTAACGGTCTCACCTTCCAAGGTTAAATTTCTCCGTTAGCATTACACCACCATTTTCGCAAAGCTGGCATATCCATCTGAATTTTTTTTTACAATGTTGAAAAATGTGGTGTTATGCCAATGGAGAATTTTAATATATTTTAATATATATAGAATTTTAATAGAATTTTAATATATATATTAAAATACAGTATCTCACAAAAGTGAGTACACCCCTCACATTTTTGCAAATATTTGATTATATCTTTTCATGTGACAACACTGAAGAAATGACACTTTGCTACAATGTAAAGTAGTAAGTGTACAGCTTGTATAACAGTGTAAATTTGCTGTCCCCTCAAAATAATTCAACACACAGCCATCAATGTCTAAACCGCTGGCAACAAAATTGAGTACACCCCTAAGTGAAAATGTCCAAATTGGGCCCAAAGTGTCAATATTTTGTGTGGCCACCATTATTTTCCAGCACTGGCTTAACCCTCTTGGGCATGGAGTTCACCAGAGCTTCCCAGGTTGCCACTGGAGTCCTCTTCTACTCCTCCATGACGACATCACGGAGCTGGTGGATGTTAGAGACCTTGTACTCCTCCACCTTCCCTTTGAGGATGCCCCACAGATGCTCAATAGGGTTTAGGTCTGGGGTATACCCTCAGCTTCTTTAGCAAGGCAGTGGTTGTCTTGGAGGTGTGTTTGGGGTCGTTATCATGTTGGAATACTGCCCTGCGGCCCAGTTTCCGAAAAGAGGGGATCGTGCTCTGCTTCAGTATGTCACAGTACATATTGGCATTCATGGTTCCCTCAATGAACTGTAGCTCCCCAGTGCCGGCAGCACTCATGCAGCCCCAGACCATGACACTCCCACCACCATGCTTGACTGTAGGCAAGACACACTTGTCTTTGTACTCTTCACCTGGTTGCCGCCACACACGCTTGACACCATCTGAACCAAATAAGTTTATCTTGGTCTCATCAGACCATAGGACATGGTTCCAGTAATCCATGTCCTTGGTCTGCTTGTCTTCAGCAAACTGTTTGCGGGCTTTCTTGTGCATCATCTTTAGAAGAGGCTTCCTTCTGGGACAACAGCCATGCAGACCAATTTGATGCAGTGTGTGGCGTATGGTCTGAGCACTGACAGGCTGACCCCCCACCCCTTCAACCTCTGCAGCAATGCTGGCAGCACTCATACGTCTATTTCCCAAAGACAACCTCTGGATATGACACTGAGCACGTGCACTCAACTTCTTTGGTCGAATTCCTCAGAATTCTTTGGTCAAATTCTGAGGAATTGTCAGGTATTATATTGTTGGAATATTTATACATTGTACATTATAGTTCATGGGTTGATTGCTACAGACTGGTTTTGAAATTTAACTTAATTTTTTCAGTATTGAACTTCTGATGGCATGTGGAAACAAACTAGTTTCACCAAAGTTACGTGAGGGACAGGAACTGAATGGCTTTATGATTCACAAGGTATTCTGATCAAAGCCGATGTACATTAGGCCATCAAGCAATCTTCCAATTCCGGTAAGCTATTTAAATATAATGTGAAGCAGTGTGTTTTTATCTCAGTTGGAGCATACAGTGAGGGAAAAAAGTATTTGATCCCCTGCTGATTTTGTACATTTGCCCACTGACAAAGAAATGATCAGTCTCTAATTTTTATGATAGGTTTGTTTGAACAGTGAGAGACAGAATAACAACAAAAAATCCAGAAAAACGCATGTCAAAAAT
Source organism: Esox masquinongy (assembly GCA_016801175.1). NCBI lineage: Eukaryota > Metazoa > Chordata > Actinopteri > Esociformes > Esocidae > Esox > Esox masquinongy. The sequence continues at coordinate 38,857 of JACXGI010004649.1, read as the reverse complement.
GAATAAATTGATTTGCATTTTAATGAGTGAAATAAGTATTCGACCCCTCTGCAAAACATGACTTAGTATTTGGTGGCAAAACCCTTGTTGGCAATCACAGATGTCAGACGTTTCTTGTAGTTGGCCACCAGGTTTGCACACATCTCAGGAGGGATTTTGTCCCACTCCTCTTTGCAGGTCTTCTCCAATGCCCTGGCTGAGGGAAGGAGGTTCTGGAATCTGATTGATTGCTTCTGTGGACAGGTGTCATTTATACAGGTAACAAGCTGAGATTAGGAGCACTCCCTTTAAGAGTGTGCTCCTAATCTCAGCTCGTTACCTGTATAAAAGATACCTGGGAGCCAGAAATCTCTCTGATTGACAGGGGATCAAATACTTATTTCACTCATTAAAATGCAAATCAATTTATAACATTTTTGACATGCGTTTTTCTGGATTCTTTTGTTGTTATTCTGTCTCTCACTGTTCAAATAAACCTACCATTAAAATTATAGATTGATCATTTCTTTGTCAGTGGGCAAACATACAAAATCAGCAGGGGATCAAATAATTATTTCCCTCACTTTATGCACATATATGTAGAGGATTTCTCAACATATGTGCCCTGTTCATGTTCATGAAATATATAACTTGCGCATAATACAATGCATGTCATATATTCTAACGCTGAATATTATGTGTTAAAATAATGAAATATATGAATATGCACTACTTTAAGCATTTCTTATCAACACATCATGGAATTAACCTTGTTATTTTCCAGAGAATCTTCTTGTTATAGTGAGATTAACTAATTATCATTGGCAAAATGGGGAGCAAACCAACAACCACCAGTCCAAGCCATATTGCGTTACAGTAATTACTGTGAAAAAGACAATTACTATCTTTTAAAAACAAGAGACAGAAATCTTTCTGATTGAGAGGGATCAAATACTTATTTCACTCATTAAAATGCAAATCAATTTATAACATTTTTGACATGCGTTTTTCTGGATTTATTTGTTCTTATTCTGTCTCTCATTGTTCAAATTAACCTACCATTAAAATTATAGACTGATCATTTCTTTGTCCGTGGACAAACGTACAAAATCAGCAGGGGATGAAATACTTTTTTCCGTCACTGTACAGTTAAAATTTGGCAACATTTTCTAAATGCATATTTTTTGTTGTGTTTTAGCTTTACAGCACAGATTCTGAGGACAGTTGTGTGGAGGTTGACACTACACCAGCATCTAGCGATCACAGATCTACCACTGCCAATCAGACCAGTGCCTGTATGACTACAATGACCAGAGGAAACCAAATAGCATCAACACAGATTTCTAGTCATCCTTTCACACGAAGGGCCAGAGCAAGCGACTCGTGATTTCACGGCCAGAGCTAACCAGCCCTCTGCAACACAACAAGCGACCAGCCTTATATAGTGGTGTCACAGTGAACCAGACTCCATCAGCTAGCAATGACGACTATGCTGCCTTCTTTTCGATCATGGGTTCCATCTCAGACGTTTCTTCTGATGATGAGGAATTAAACCAGCTGTTGAAGTTTATGAATGGATGCTTGTTATGTTTAGGTAACAAAAGAATATCCGTACACAGGAAGTCACGTTCAGTCAAAGCGCAACAGTAACTAGCCAATGGGATTACAGTACTGGGATGTGTATTCCAGGTTGGGTTGTCTATAAGTAGAGGTACGACCGGAAGTTTCTTTGAGATTGAGTTGAGATTGAGTTGAGATTGAGCGAGATGACATCGAGTCTGTAACATCATGAACAATGGAGTATCAAATGCTGCAATAACATGACATTGTTATATAAATGCAGTAATTTCAGATACACAATGATAAAAAAAATTTAGTGAACTCTTTGGAATTATCAGGATTTTTGCATGAATTGGTAATAAAATGTGATCTGATCTTCATCAGTCACAAGTATAGACAAACAAAATGTCTTTAAGCTAATAACACACACATTATTATAATATATGGTGCCTACATTGAACACAGTCATTAAACAAACATTCACAGTGCTGGTGGAAAAAGTTAAGCCTTGGATTTAATAACTGGTCAAACCTCCTTTGGCAGCAGGACAAGCTCTTCTGGTAGCTGGACAAGCAGGACAAGCTCTTCAAACAAGCTCTTCTGGTAGCTGGGGATCAGACCTGGGCCTTGTTTCCCAAAAGCATCTGAAAGCTAAGATGATCTTAGCTCATTGACATATAATAGGGTCAAGTTAATCTCAGCCTTAAGATGCTTTGGGGAAACAGCGCCCTGCACAATGTTCAGGAGGAATTTTGGACCATTTTTCCTTACAGAACAGAGTCATCTCAGCTATATTCTTAGGATGTCTGAACAGGTCTCTTGAGGTCATTCCACAGCATCTCTATTGAGTTAAGGTCCGGGCTCTGAATGGGCCACTCCAAAAGGTGGATTGTATTTGTTTTTTTGAAATAATGTAGTATAGCAGTAAATGTACTTCCATGTTTAGTGTCATTGTCCTACTGCATCACTTAGCTTCTACTGAGATTCAGCTGGTGGACAGACACCCTGACATTATCCTGGAAGATACCTCGATGATGGCGAGCTGTCCAGGCCAAGAGGCAGAAAAGCAGCCCCAAATCATGATGCTCCCTCCACCTTACTTCATTGTTGTGATGATGTTTTCATGTTGGTATGCAGTGCCCTTTTTACCCCATACATAGCGTTGCATGTTCATCCCAAACAATTCAACGTTAGTTTCATCAGTCCACAAAACGTTTCCCAGTAGTGTTGTGGAGTGTCAATGTGCTCTTCGGCAAACTTATGGCATGCAATGATGTTTTTTTGGGGAGCAGTGGCTTCTTCTGTTGTGTCCTGCCATGGACACCATGCCTTTTCAATAATTTGCGTATGGTAGACTCATGAACAGAGGTGTTAACCAGCTCCAATGACTCCTTTGAGCCTTTAGCTCTTACTCTGGGCTTTTTTTTTACCTCATTAACATTCTGTGTTGTCCTTGAAATAATCTTAGCTGGAGGCCCACTTCTAGGGACAGTAGCCACAGAAGTAAATGGTGTCCATTTATAGACAGTTTGTCAGTAGACTGATGTATATCTAACCTCTTTGAGATGACTTTGGAACCCTTTCCAGCTTGATGCAAATCAACAATTCTTGATCATTCTGAGATCTCTTGTGAAGCATGGTTCACATCAGCAGATGATTCGTGTGAATAGCAAACTCAAAATGTTTTATGAGTTAATGCAGCTCTAACCCACACAATCTTGTTTCATTGACTGAACTCCAGGGTTGCTAACTCCTGACTCCAATTAGCTTTTGTTTATCCTTAGCCAAGGGGTTCACTTACTGTTCAATAAAGACACCAAAGCTTATAATTGTGTGTTATTCGCTTAAGCACATTGTGTTTGTCTATACTTGTGACTTTGATGAAGATCAGATCACATTCTATGATCAATTCATGCAGAAAACTAGAATTTTTTAAACTTTTTCTTGCCACTGTAACAGGAACAGTGTAAGCATAACTAAGTGACTTATTATAATGTTGCCTACGGATATGAACACCAGCCAGGACTGCTCAGATATTACTATGATGCTTATGTAGAGGCTATAACAGAAGTTGTGTACAATGATTAAGACATACAGGCACCATTTACATGCTGTGTCTACGAATTAATGCAGAGGGCTGTTGTTTCTTGGGTTGCAATTTCCACTGTTGCATCACATGTGCTTGTACTAGATTTACACAGTACACAAACACTGGGGGAAAAAATTTACATATCTACAATAGCTATTGTATGGTTTAGAATGTAGGTAGCAGTAATAGTTAAGATGAATTATGATCTATGCTTGACACAGTTGTGTGAGGATAACACATTGTCCAAAATGTATGATCTTATCTCTATCCTAATACTTTTTTTTTCAGCAGGGCATCTGAACACCCAAACACTAAATCAGCACAGGAGGTGCTCCTCAATCTTGCATCCCAAATTGACAGTAACCAAAGATGCAGGTTCAACATTAACAGGTCTTTAGTACTGGATGGTGCTCTGTGGGGCTTCAGATGACCGTCCTATAATTCCATGTACCAGATGTCCGTCAAGTTTTCAGATGACTTGGGAATGGATGAAGAGGCTGTGGTCTCTCCTAGGGACCTTGGTGGCCCTAGGAGAGAATTTTTACGGTTGCTCATGGAAGCCCTGGCACTGTCACCAATGTTCGAAGGAATAGACGGCAAAATGAACTTGGCTTTGGACAGTTCAGGTATATGCTTTATTTTTGGTTCCAGTGTATAGATTTTTTTTATGATATTCCTTTTTCCCAGCCCTAGTTTTGTACTAGGTTTTGTGCCATCCATGTTATCTTGTGTTTCATCTTCCATGCCATGTTTGCTTCAGCTTTAAGAGGAGATCGATATTTTATCGCTGGCCGGGCCATTGCCGTAAGTCTTGTCCACGGTGGCCCTCCACCAGGATTCATTGCACCAACACTGTATTCTCGTCTAGATGGTGGCAGTACCTCAAGAAAGCCTGTCATGGAAGACATTGCTGATACAGACCTCTATGACAAGGTTAAAAAGGTAAATACATTGTAAATATACAGTTAACTCAGTTGCCAGTTTATACCTCGGTAAAACTAATGTAGTCCAATCCAACAGTCCTGCAATAAATCCTATGTTAATTAAGGTTTTAATGTTCAGTTTTTGTTCAAACTGTTTAAGAGAGGTGTTGATAGAAAAGCATGATCATTTAGGATAATGTAGTTTGTGCTGTTAGTGAACTGTATTATGTTATTCTGACAGTTTCTATTATTTTGTCTGCCCCATTCATTTCAATGATGGAAGGCTAAATAAACAAAAAAAAACTAAATATAATGCAATCCAGTTCAACAGCACCAAAACATACAGACTCCAAAATGATCGTACAGTTGAATCAACACCTCTCTAAAACAATGAAGTGTGTGGTATGGTTTTCTAGTAGCAAAACACTTGTCAAAAGGAGGCTGCAGATTTATCACACATATTGTTTGCATTCTTGGTTGCTATGGTTTACTTTATTGTTTCTCTCTTTCAATTGTGTGGTGTTTTCAGGTGTCTGCAGGGCATTTGAAAGGTTTGTGTAACACTGTTGTTCAGAAACCAAATTAGTGAAATTTTGGTACATGGATGATAAGTGTTTTCTACCATTGTCTTCTGCACAATCACAAGAACAACAACACATATGGGCATGCACTGTATAATTTTTATTAAATGGCCACTATATATCCTTATAAACTGGGCCTACAAGTGTTGTGTAAGAATAACTCAAAGACAGGCAGGTTCCAAACAACTCATGCAGTAAGCAACGCATTACTGTTAGTAAAGTAACCTGTAAAATAAGCTATTTGCACACATTACGAAGCATAACTAAATTTTCACCATTGAGACATATTACACATACAAAAAAAATTAAACAATAAATTCAACGTAGTTTTTCTCCTGGTTCTTCTAAAAATGATTGCTAGCTTGTACATTTGCTTAGAAATTATGTTTGGCAAATCGGAACAGATTTTTTTTTGGATTCTCAAAGACATCAAATATAGTTCACATGTTTTTCCATCTTAGATTTCATCCTAACTTCTGCTGGCATCTTGGATTTTCTAGCTTTTATTCTGCATTGGTGAAGCAAGTCATCCGCCTCCCCCTGCTAGCTTAACAATATATGATTATCAACCCAGTTTGAAACAGACATTTTTGTCTTCTCACGTGTCTCATTTTTATAGATTTAGGGAGGGGCTGAAGACCCTTAGTGTACTGGATGCAATCAGAATGCATCCAGACAGTTTTAGAGCCTTAATATGTCACGAACCATCCACACTCCCTGCTGACATAATGGATCACCATTTCCATATCCAGCTGTCTGCAGCGGGAAGCAACAAGAGAATGGCAGAGGAACGTGTTGTTCCATTTTTGAGGGAATACCTGCAGGATGTTGAAGGTAAATATTGCTGCTAGATATGACACTGTCTCATGTTTTTGTCATGTTTACGAAGTGTACAAATAATGGCTTAGGAGAAAATAATTGGGCTACCAATTGTAATGAACATTCATTATTCTTAGAGGATGAATCAAAAGGATTTGGTTTTTCACTAACCATTGCTTTAGTGCCACTTTCTGGCCAATTTGTCATCTTCCGCTTCCATATTTGGTCTCAATTTCCTTCTTTCTTTTTTGTTTTTTTCAATTTATTCTTTTACTTTTTTACTCACCTTCCCTTCCTCTGTCTTTATTCTTTGCTTCCTTTCTTTTTACAGTCTGTCTCCTATACAATTGACTCTTTCCATTATATACATTTTGAATAGTTTTTTTTATGCTATCTTGTAGTTTTTCTTTTTCTTTCATACATAAAAAGTCTACACACCCCTGTTAAAATACCAGGTTCTTGTGATGTAAAAGAATGAGACAAAGATAAATCATGTCAGAAATTTTCCACCTTTAATGTGACCTAAATGTGAACAATTCAATTGAAAAACAAACTGAAATCTTTGAGGGGGAAAAATAAAAAACTCACAATAACCTGGTTGCATAAGTGTGCACACCGTTAAACTAATACTTTGTTGAAGCACCTTTTGATTTTATTACAGTACTCAGTCTTTTTGGGTAGGAGTCTATTAGCATGGCACATCTTGACGTGGCAATATTTGCCCACTCTTTTTTGCAAAAGCGCTCCAAATCTGTCAGATTGCGAGGACATCTCCTGTGCACAGCCCTCTTCAGATCACCCCACATATGTTCAATTGGATTCAGGTTTGGGCTCTGGCTGGGTCATTCCAAAACGTTAATCTTCTTCTGGTGAAGCCATGCTTTTGTGGATTTGGATGTGTGCTTTGGGTCGTTGTTGTGCTGAAAGGTGAACTTTGTCTTCATCTTTAGCTTTCTAATGGACGCCTGAAGGTTTTGTGCCAAAATTGCCTGGTATTTGGAACTGTTCATAATTTCCTCCACCCTGACTAAGGCCCTGGTTCCAGCTGAAGAAAAACAGCCCCAAAGCATGATGCTGCCACCACCATGCTTCACTGTGGGTATGGTGTTCTTTGGGTGATGTGCAGTGTTGTTTTTGCACCAAACATTGGAATTATGGCCAAAAGGTTCAACCTTGGTTTCATCAGACCATAACACATTTTCCTACGTGCTTTTGGGAGACTTGATGTTTGTTTTTGCAAACTTCAGCTGGGCTTGGATGTTTTTCTTTGTAAGAAAAGGCTTCCGTCTTGCCACCCTACCCCATAGCCCATTCATATGAAGAATACAGGAGATTGTTGTCACATGTAGCACACAGCCAGTACTTGCCAGAAATTCCTGCAGTTCCTTTAATGTTGCTGTAGGCCTCTTGGAAGCCTCCCTGACCAGTTTTCTTC
>JACXGI010004649.1:0-31371 GCA_016801175.1 Esox masquinongy | reverse complement strand
TTTTTGCTCTGAGATGCAACTAAGAAAATGTCAGGAAAATCCTACTAGAACAGCTGAACTTTATTTGTGATTAATCAGAGTCACTTTAAATGATGGAAGGTGTGTAATGACTTTTATTTAACATGAGTTTGAATGTGATTGGTTAATTCTGAACACAGCCACATCCCCAGTTATAAGAGGGTGTGCACATTTATGCAACCAGGTTATTGTAAGGTTTTTATTTTTAATTTTTCCACCTTGAAGATTTCAGTTTGTTTTTCAATTGAATTGTTCACATTATAGGTCACATTAAAAGTGGAAAAAGTTCTGACATGATTTATCTTTGTCTCATTCTTTTACATCACAATAACCTGGCATTTTAACAGGGGTGTGTAGACTTTTTATATCCACTGTACATCCTTTTCATCTATCACTTTCCTTTCTCTCATTCTTTGTCTTTCTTTCCTTTCTTTTAAAGCTTCTACAGTATATGGTACTTTGTACTTTCTGGTATAATTGCTGTAAGTTCTCATTGTTCTCTTTCGTGTTTGCTTGCTTTTTTTTCTGTGTTTTAGAGCAAGTGGGACCCTCAAAGCTAGGTAAAATCCTAGCCTTTGTAACAGGTGCAAGTGCCATCCCTCCAGTTGGCTTCTCCCCTCAACCATCAATTGATTTCCTGCATGATCACTCCGTCAGCTCCAGATGCCATTTGCCTATGGCAAACACCTGCATCAACTGCCTTAAGTTGCCACTGCTTGACAAATACGAGGATTTCAGGGAGAGTATGGACTTTGCATTAGGTAACAAACAGGGGTTTGGTAGAGAATAATGTGGAAACTTGTTAGTTCCATGTACCCTGTTGAGGATGTTTCAGTTAGACAGGTTTAGTATGGACTGTGAACATACAACCTTTTGTTTTGTTTTTTAATATTGTAATATTAGCCATTAGAAGAAAAAGTGTGCATTTGATGTAAACTGTGTGGAAAAAAGTCACCTTTTTCCACGATAAGCAAGAACTTCAGTTTTTTGTTTTTTTTAAACATCCAATGCATTCATAGGCTGTATAAAAAAATGTTTACTGTCAGTTTCCTTTTTGATTAACTAACTAAATTTCTGAATATATTTGACTAGTGCTGAGTAATTGGGAGGATTTTGTTTTGGATATAAAGGCACAGTAGTGCAAAAACAATTCAAATGTTAGTTACATTATTGATTCTGTTGTGAGGCAAATTGTTTAGCGCTTTGCATAAAAAGTGCTACATAAATGCAACTATTTACCATTTCTGCTACAAAACAACCCAGTGATCTAGCACTCGAGCAGCTTTGTTATTGTTCACTAAGAAAATTCACCAGGCCTAAACATAATTGTATGCCATGGTTACGATCAGCACTCAATGGGTCTACTGTCTCTGGAACTGTGTTCATAACTGTAACATTAAAGTCATTTACTGGAACAAAAATATTGTTTTCAGTCTCTCACTGTAGAGAGGTGTCTTCATTTATTTCCAAGGTATTATTTCCTGCAAAAATATCCTGAACTGCACCAGAACCCCTCCCTGCCACAGTTGGAGAGGTGTTTGTCCTCCCTGTGTAGAAAATCCATGGTTGTTCCACTGATTTCGGAATTCTGCAGCTGCCCTTTGAACTCTTGGCCAGTATATGCAGTGTAGACAAAACAGATTGAGTTAATCTGTAGAATCCAGTATGCCCTCATTTTCCATGAAGTTGAAGAGGTTACTGAAGTGGAATGAGACAACTCTATTTAGCTCTGCCCACAGCCGTTTTATTCTCTGCGGACACTGCGTCCAGTAATGACACTGCCTCTGTTTAACCCCCTTCTCTCCAGCATATACCGGGCAACCCCTGTGTTCTCCATGCCATGGTCACAGCATACTCTTAAGGGAAGGCTAAAGCTCTGTACACCAGTATAAAACAGTTCCACTGCACTTGATGCTCTGTTGTTATTGAGGCACTGCAAGTAAATGATTGTCCGATTAAAGCCATCAATGCATCCATAAAACACCACTCTCCACCTCACCACCTTATGGTTTCCAAAATGTATGCCTGTGGGGAGAAAATTGACAACAATTACTACTTTATTTAGCCCTGTGATAGACTGGCAAACTGTCCAGGGTGTACCCTGCCTCTCGCCCAATGTCAGCTGGGATTAGCTCCAGAATTTGGGTCTCTATAGCATAAATACTAATAATTTTAATGATTTCTTGAGCTTCTTGAGCCATAAGCACCACCCTTAGTCGAAACTACATTTTTCCCTCTGCTTTGGTTCTCATGAAAGGCAGGTCATGGGGATATTTGTTCAATCTATAGTTCCATTCTATAGATATGCTTTATGTAAAATCATATGGTGTTGTAAGCTTTGCAGCCTGTTGGCGTGAAAACAAATCACACTGATTTGGCAAAACCAAATAAGAAAAACAGGCTAAATTCCCCTGGTTACAACTATTTCCAAGTCTTTTGTCAGGTCCTGGCTGGGGGCCTCTAGACATCTCTATGCGCCTGGGTGCCACAGTCAGGACCTCTTGGCATTTGCGCTCCATTTTTGATTGTCCCAAATTAGAGGCAGCTGTCCCGTATTGCCTCAAATTGGGGACCCTATTCAAGCCGCCCTTTGAGGTCTTTAGTTGGAGGTTCATTGTTTGTGTTTGCTTTATGTGTGCTGCAACAGTTTTGGTTTATGTCTCTTCTTTTGTGATTTGAAGAAAGATATTATAAGGATGTACCTCTGCTCTGCGCCTCGTGTTCTGCCTACCCACAACCGTGACATCGTATTTGTAAATATTACATTATTTTGTGGTGTAGACTTCTACTGTATACTGTATCCGCTGTAGTGGCTACAAGAGTAAGAATATATCCGTAAGGCATTGGTAGAATGTAACTAAGCACTTTTACTCAAGAACTATAATTAAGTACAATTTTGAGGTTTTGTACTTTACTGAGGATTTCCATTTTATGCTGCTGTATACTTCTACTTCACTACATTTTGGAGACAAATATTGTACTTTTTACTCCACTACATTATTTTGACAGCTTTAGTCACTTTTCAGATTCATAATAATACAAAATAGGGATTCAAAAGAAATTGGACACTATTTTCTTTTCACATACATTGCCATTCCTTCTCAGTCACACTCACTAAGACTCACGCACACTTTATTATACTCATTCACATACACTCTCACACTATCATTCTTTCTCACACACAGCACTATACTCTCTCACATAGAGTACAATTTCTGTCATTCAAAAATATAATTATTTCTCATTCACACCACAAATCTATCTTGCATACACTACTATAGTGAGTATTATGGTGTATGTGTGAGATGTATGATATGTATGATAGTGTCTTTAAGATAGTACCGCTGTGTGTCCAAGTGATTATGATTTATGGCCCACACAATAATGTGCGTGAGATAGTATGACTGTGCATGTGAGAGTATAGTAGTGTTTATGTAAGAGTATAGTGGTGTACGTGTGAGATTATGATGTTAAGTGTGAAACCAAGTATGAATTATCTCTCAATGGGCCTCTCATACAAGTCTACCAACTATAGCATAAGTGTCTGAAACACAATATAGCACAAATGTGTGCTAGGAGCATCTATTAACGACTCATAACTAGTTTAACGACACAACGTGTCTGGAGGTCTTTAATGAAAACAAACTCCCAAATAGTACTACAACACAATGTGTTGGGAGGTCTCCTTAACGAGAACAAACTCCAATCACTATGAGATATGGCTATTCATCCTAACAGGAGACATGTCTAAACACTCCCCCAAATAATCATTAGCATTACTTTACCTTGGCTAATACAATGAACACAAAGGACAGGAACTGTCCCACTTAACCAATGCAAAATGACTGAATGGACGTGCAACATGGACAAACATTTCTACAATGTTCTTGTAAAGTTTGATCCCGTACTGTACAATAAAGCACATCAGAGCATTCATCCCTTTATGGGGAACAAGGTAAATATCAACACTACAGACAAATATCCACATGTAGTTACATTCCACTTTACTCAATTACACACCTCTCCAACTGGGCCCAGGAGGGTGGGGGCTGAACGGATCCTATTCTCCAATAGAGCTTTGCCACATGAACTCTGCTAGGTACGACTTCAGGAAATGACGATCAATGCCCTGATGCTTCTTATTTTGCCACTACGCCGAATTCCACATCCACTCCACATGTTGAGTGTGCACACCAATGTCGGGATTCACGAAGTTGTAGCGATGATTGACTTTAAAGTGTTCGAAGTAGTGATGAGAAGTTTGACGCACCTTACTGATCCAGATCTTTTTGAACTATTCAGTAAAAAGAATGAATCTTTCAACTCATTTCGTTCATTTGAGTCAGCACCCCACACACCACACCCCCCGCGGAAGACCAGCACAACCTCAAATCAGGAATCAAGTCGAGCTACACTAGTTATAAAGTTGGGAACAGGAGGGAACGTAGTCCCACTGTAAATGCTAACTAAGGGTAAATGCTACACCACATCATGCTTTACAGCCATCAACAAAACCATGTTCATTCTGTGTATTATTAGAAGATTTAAAAAACGTCTGACTGCAGGCCAGGGGGCATTACTTATTGTACACAAAATGCACAAGCGCAAGTCTCAAAATGGCAAAATCAAGGTTCAGTTTAGATCGAAATAAATCATTAGAAAATAGTAATAAAAGTTAATTTTAAACAACATTTATCCTATCATTACAACTTTTACAATGTAACACTACTATTTTAATCTAATAGATGATAATACACCAAATACCTTTTTGGTGTAGACATGTAGCTACATAACATAATCACTTGACAGCTCAATCACAGCCTACTGTCCTAATATTTATTGTAGCTAACATTTCTTACTTTGGAACATTAAGGATGATAAATGAGATACTCGGATATCAGAGAGATTGAAAGACTTATTTCCTCATTAGTCGTTCGTCTTCCATTGTTCCTTCAGGTGATCCAAAGTGCCGAAAGATCCATGGATCATCGTTCATTTTGTTCATCGTTCATTCCGGTGAAAGAGATTCGAAGATCGGTAGATCACTGTGATGAAGATAGTTTGACGTTCAATATTTGACAGATATTCAGACATTCAAAGCTCAATAGCTCGCAAACAATTTATGCTACAAACCCCGGGTTAGTCTCGTTATGAAAGAAAAGAGTTGTACAACACCGCACAAGTCGTCGTTTTCAAATTGCAGGAGACATTTATGGCGACATTGTATGGAGGACCAAACCTGTCAAAATTATAAATAAATGAATGAATAAATGCATCAATAAATATATTTATACATACAAATATAATAATAAATGTATTAATCAATATTAGTTCCCTATTTATTTAATTCCTTGATCATTCATTTCTGTATTTCTTTTTTATTATTCATTTCCATTATCTTATATTATTTACATCCGTATTCTTTTATTTCTGTATTTATTTATTTCCATATTGTTTTATTTCTGTATTCATTTCTGTATTCTTTTATTTCTGTATTCATTTATTTCTGTATTTCCTTGTCCTTAAGCTAATGAGGGGGCGGGACTAACAGTCAGACATAGCAATCAAACCCAGAACAGCAGATAGAATCAGACTGTGAAGACGATGAGTGCTGTTTTAGATACTTTGTGCGTCCCCATGCTGCCAATCACTATTCCTCCTTTAAGCACATGCATTGTTTGTGAATAGATGACATGAATAAGGTATCGAAAAACCGAGAATTATATTTTTCGAAAACTAAAGGGTTTGCAACATGTTGCAATACGTAGGAAACAATCTAGCATCAAAATGATGTTTCTCAGTCTTATGCTGAGAAAAATATTGAAATTGTAATGTTTCAAATACTTCTCTAAAATTGTGTAGGTGCTTAACTGGGAAACCAAAAACTGTGCAATATGTGAGCCCTCCCTATGAAGATTATAACAGTAATTTGCAGCATTTAAGCCATGTGATGAGGGAGCTATTGAATTTCCAAGGGATTTTGTCATATCTGTGCATTTTTAGAAAAATCGGGAAATAATTATTTGGGAAAACTAAAGGGTGTGCAACATGCGGCTCTATGTAGGAAATAATTTATTATTAAAATGATACGTCTCAGTCACATGTTGAGAAAGTTACTGAAAATGTAAAGTAGGGTTAGGGGAAAATGTAACCCTAACCCTGTCAAATATCGAAAGTCAAACTATATCACGGTCCGAAACTACTATTGAGATGAATCATGAATCACGATTCACCAAAAAGATTCGTTCAAAAATAACGATTCGTTCGCAAAATACCCATCTCTAGTTCGAAGCCTACGTCCTCCATCTCTTGGGTCTTGTAGCCCTTCCAATTGTCGGAGTAGAATGATGCTTCCTTCGGGGATGTGTTCTTGAATGGCACCCAGCAGAGTTGGAGCGCTCCTCGTCGGCACCTTTGATGAGAAAGCAATGCTTGGTCTCACGGCAAAGGCTCCAAAAAATCCATTGCTGAGGTAGAATCCGGCCGGTGTTGTTTTTGCGTGAAGACCGACTCGTCAATTTCAACGATAATCCCCTATGAATAATTTTGAAATGAGGTCGATGTAATGGCGATAGTACCAAATTCAGTAGTATTTTCATTGATAAACAGTTTTGTAACAGCTTCAGATCTAATATGAATATCAGGGGTTATAGAAATATCAAAGAAAACACAGCATTGAACGGATAAAGCAACGTAGATCTATGCCCAAGATCCTCCAATCAGCTGTCTCCACATTTGAATTATTACTAAGAGCAAAAAAACATTTGTGAGCAGCAAATAACTAGTGCAAGCACAGATGGTTACTTTTTTATTTCACAATTTTGTCCTGTTCAGTTTCTTCATCTTCATCTCAGCAACTTTCAGCGGACTCAGTACAGCGTCACAATATATCATAAATGATAATAGATTGCCCTCTGCTGACAAAATGAAACGATGTTCCTACTGCGCATGTCTGTTGCAAGAAAGTACACGTGTCCTCAGCGGTCCTGCTACTGAAGTGACAGCACAGATATGGAGCCAAATATCGTCAGTATGAAAGAAAGAATGGAAGTGGAACCGGGCGAAGATCTCTTCGAACCTTATTTAGAAGCTTTATGGACGAAGTTAGAAGACCAAGACCCCATATTTATTATTGGAATCATTGTTTCCTTGGCTGTTGTTGTTATCACTTTTGGTAAGCTGCTGTACCATTATGGTGGCTGGCTAGCTAATAATATTGCTAGCTCGCTAAAATTGTTCATGTTCGCTCTAGGCCTCATCTAATCGGTAGCCGAGTGCATGTAAATATCTATTTGAGTTGTCGCTGGTATAAAGCTGTGGGATTTTAACACGGAAGTTGTCTTTTATGAAGGTCGTTATTAGTTGCCGGCAAAAGCTATTAGGTGGACTTAGCTGTTTTGTCCGGTGATCATCCTTTAGACCTAACTGTACCGGTGTGAGCAGTTTTGTGTTTTAAAATCAACTATATGATTTATTAATATTTCAGTGTTCTTGAAGTACTTCCTGAGCAGCAAAACTGTACAAAATACTGTGCTACTGGTCGGTCTCTGCGATTCTGGAAAAACTCTTCTTTTCAGTCGAGTAAGTATATCAATATATAGCAGCAGCTGGCTCGTCTTCCAACTAGCTGTTTGCAAACGTTTGCTGATGGGTAGTACTTACTTGGCTTACGGTTGTGCTCCCGTTTTAGCTGTTGTCAGGAAAGTTCAAAAAGACTCAGACCTCTATTACAGAGAGCAGTGCCCCCTACAAAGCAAAAAATGAGAGGGTAAGTAGGCAGCTTCTGTGAGGAGTGAGTTGCATGACTTTGAGCTATTGTTTGAAAACGTTTTTGCCTCATTGGCTTCAACGTCTGTGCCTTCTTCCTTGTTTGTAGGGCAGCATCTGGAACCTGATCGACCTCCCTGGACATGACAGTCTTCGTCCACAGTATGTGGAGAAGTTTAAGTCAGCAGCCAGGTGAGCAAAAACTAAAAGGCCAAAGGCTGTGTATTTCTGCTGGAAAATGGAGGTAGGTTTTTGAGATAAAAAGAACTAAGAACACCTTGAAAGACAACCTCTTTGTTGTTTTTGCTCCCTCTGACTGCAGGGCGATAGTGTTTGTGGTGGACAGTGCCATCTTTCAGAAGGAAGTTAGAGATGTGGCCGAGTTCCTGTACTTCCTGTTGACTGACAGCGTGGTGTCCAGGAACGCCCCCACTCTGATAGTGGCCTGCAACAAGCAAGGTGATCTAGCGCTTTTTAACCTTTGCTCTGCCAAAACCACTCTAGGATGCCTTGCATGTTCGTGTTTTACAGATTTAATAGCACTGTGTTGCTTAATATTTTCCCTCTAGATATCACCATGGCAAAATCAGCTAAGCTCATTCAACAGCAACTGGAGAAAGAAATGTGAGTATGTGTAACTAAAGACAATAATATAGGCCAACAATATAATGATGAATGACAAATTAAAAGAAAAACGAGAGTAAATGAGTAGAAGAACATAACAAATGCAGATGCTTCCCTACTGGTGTACTGCATGATACAATTAACCAATTAACATCCTATCATGCTCTGTGGCGTGTATCTAAATGCTGTGCAGGCCCAGGTGACCTACATTTTTTATCAAGATGGCAAGAGGAAATGATCTAAGTGACTTTGAAAGAGGGTTCATTTTTGGGTCTCTTCCAGGCTGGCAATGTCCCCATCCACGGGGCATGGGGGGTCACTGAATGGTTTGATGTGTGAAAATTATGTAAATCGAATGATCTGGCCTTTGTAGTCATCAGATCTCAACACAACTGGTAGGTTTTGGACCAACATGTACAGTGCTCTCCACCAGCAACATCAAAACACCAAAACATGGGATAGCTTGTGGGAGTATGGTGTTCCATCCCCCTAATAGAGTTCCATAGAATCCTAGAGTCTATGCCAAGGAGCATTGAAGCTGTTGTAGCGGCTTGTTGTGGCCCAACACCTTACTGAGACACTTTATGTTGGTTTTGCCATTTGTCACCTGTCTGTATCTGTCATATACACTGCTCAAAAAAATTAAGGGAACACTTAAATCACACATCGGGTCCTGATGAAGGAAACATATTAAAGATCAAAATGTTTACTGTACATTGTGTAATTCGTCGAGAGCAAAATGATGTAACAACAGTCAATGGAAACCAAAATCACCTACCAATTGAAGGTTGGATTCAAACTCACACTGAAAATCAAAGTAAACAATTGAAATCACAGGCTGTTCCAACTTGTGTGAATTTCATCACAGCAACTCATAATGTGACTCAGTAGTGTGTATGGCCCCCACGTGCCTGTATGCACTCCCAACAACATCTGGGCATGCTCCTGATGAGACAGCGGATGGTGTCCTGGGGGATCTCCTCCCAGACATGCATCAGGGCATCAGTGAGATCCTGGATAGTCTGTGGTGCTACATGGCGGCATCGGATGCACCGATACATGAGGTCCGGTCAATGGCATCAATGCCTTCGTTATCCAGGAACTGCCTACACACTCTGGCTACATGAGGCTGGGCATTGTCCTACACCAGGAGGAACCCAGGGCCCACTGCACCAGCGTAAGGTCTGATGATTAGTCTGAGGATTTCATCCCGGTACCTAACACCAGTCAGGGCTAGCACATGGAGGTGTGTGCGACCCTCCAAGGATATGCCTCCCATGACCATCACTTGCGCACCGCCAAACTGGTCATGATGGATGATGTTGCAGGCTGTTTCTGACAGTTTGGTCAGAAACATGCACACCATAGCCTGCTGGTGGTAATTTTGTAGGGGTCTGGCAGTGCCCCTGGAGCAGATACCGGTCCTGCTGCTAGGTTGATGTCCTACGGCCCTGTCCAGCTCTCCTTGTGTAATGGCCCATCTCCTGGTATCTCCTCTATGCTCTTGACACAGTACTGGGAGACACAGCAAACCTTCTTGCGTCGGCATGTATGGATACGCCATTCTGGAGGAGCTGGACTACCTGTGCAAACTGAATGGGCTGCAGGTACCGCCTCATGCTACCAGTAGTGACAAGGACACTAGCAAAATGCAAAACTAGAGAAGAACCAGTTAGGATAAGGAGAGCAACTGTCTGTGGCCACCACCTGCAAAACCATTTCCTTTTTGGGGGTTGTCTTGCTGTTGCCTCTGTAGTGCACCTGTTGATTCACAATTGCTTATGCTTCCTAACTGGACAGATTGATATCCCTGACATTTAATTGACTTGGTGTTATACTGTGATGATTACATGTTCCCTAAATGTTTTTGAGCAGTTTATGATGTTGGCATCCATTTTGCTTTTCTACATTGAAGTGATTAGAGCAGATGTTTTTTCCAGCATGATGTACAGTAGTCAGTGCCTACATACTCATAAATTTTTTTGAGGGGGGGGGCGTAACGAGAAATAGAATTCATCCCAACCTGTCACGTTCTCCTACAGGAACACATTAAGAGTGACACGGTCAGCAGCCTTGAGTGCCCAGGACGGATCTGCAGGGGCCAGTGTCCACCTGGGGAGGAAGGGAAAGGACTTTGAGTTCAGCCAGCTACCCATGAAGGTGGAATTCTTGGAGTGCAGCGCCCGGGGCAGCAAGGGGGAGGACAACGAGGCAGATATTGCCAGCCTGGAAAAGAGCTTGGCCAAGCTGTGAGATGATCAAATTGCAGACTTTATTAGTTCCCCATATAGGGCACTACTTTGGCCTGGAGCATTTGCCTGAGTGCACAAAGGGGAATTAGGCTGTCTGGACATCTCACATATCAGGTGCATCTAAATAGTTGAAATGTCTCTTCAGAAAGCCAGACTCACATCACTAACACCCTACAGAAGTGAATAACGTCATAAGCTGACATCTCAAGGTGGGCAGAGGCACTCACTATTGTGAATTTTCAAAACAAACATCAGAGCTCATCTCTTGATGTTGTCATTGTACCTTTTTAGAAAATTACCTTTCACAGTTGATACTCTCAAACACCCTTGTGAAACATTAGGAGAATCTGCATGTTATTAATTATTTTGTTAAATAAGCTTTGTCATCAGACTTTGCATATGAAACCTCCCTGTGACATTTACATATTTATATTCAGCAAACCCACCTCTGAATATCAGATTCCACCTTAAACTAATAGCTGTTTTTTATTCAGCTTTGTGCCTTTCTCAAATGGTTTAGCTGAGTGTTTGTCATTGCTCCAATGTGTTGTGTAGCACAAACTGTCGAGTGACTGTTAGCCAAGTAGAAATGCTGTTATGTTTTGTCTTGTAAATAAATCCTGATAATATAATTTGAGGTTAGTAGTGGTTAGGGTGTGCAGCATTATGGTAACCCTTGTCAACAAAGATATGTAAGAATAGCCCGCTGACAGGTTTGAGCCAGGTGTACCGAGAAACCTTTAAAGTGTTAGTCCAAGCAATCATTTCAGAATGTAATGTAACTCATGAACAATATCCTAGGTATGAATATTTTTTGTGATACTACAGCATATGGAAAATAGACAATTTGAGCATACAGGTTAAGGGTTAACACAACTGCAATGGTTCTCACAACACAAATACAAAGTTTATCATTCTGCGCTCTAAACAAATGAATACCCATTCAACATATCTATGTAATTTGCAAAATATTATTAACGAATACAGCATTCTATCGAATCAACAGGTTTTACCTATGTTTTCCCCATTGAAAAGCATAAGTCCATGAGTATTTAAAGTTCATAGGAGCATATAAAATTTGGCAGAATATTTTATTGATGCAAATGTTTGTTTCATAAAATTAGATAAGCTGATTTAAAAAAGGGAAAGGATCTTATTTAAAGGAGATCTCATTACTATAACAGCATATGCATAGAATAATAATACATGCCAAGGAGAATACAGCATTTTCCAACCTCTACATATTCAATATACATCACATTGAATATACAGTATACCCATAATTCTGCATTTCTGTGAAGCACCAACCAGGGACTTTTTATTGTTCAATAACAAAAATATATTTTTTTCAAACTCAGTGTTATCATTGCCGACACCCTATTACTATTTGATGTTATTGCCATTTTGTTATGAAACCATTGAATATATTTTTGCAATGTTATTAGCACCAATAATAATATATATTGATTGTACCAGATACTCACCCACAGCTTTAAATGACACATCTACCTGAACCTGAAATGGCCTAGTCTTATCATGTGTAGTTTCACTGATCAAACAACTGCTTTTCCTCACAGTGCAGGCCTATATAAGATGGTCACTGTTCCCAGCCTTGTAGGAAAAAACTAGGCTGATAAAAACATTCAGTCTCCTGTTAGAGTTGGTGTAAATGGCTAAATATTGTCCAGCCATCAGCTGAGTGCTAAACAAGCCCAAAAGTATATTGGGGTATTTTCGGTCAGTTACGATTAAGTAGAGAGTGAGCACACATACCTGGCTTACAATGTTTCCGTCACACTAAACAGCTGTCCTATAGCCCAGCTAGATAGTGCACAGCCAGGTTGATGATACTATAACCCAGACAGCAAAATTCAGTAAAAAGACCCATCGAATACAGATTTGCATATTGCTCAAGCCAAACAGTGAAGTATACACAGTGCTACAGGCCCGCAAGGGAGTACACCGTCAGGTTAGGGCTCTGGTCAGCCACCACCAGGCTTGGCTTCCCTCTTAGCAGAGCAGGACACACCCAGTTCACTTTGTCCCCATGGTTGAAGCTGAGCTTAGGTCCTGACTTCAGGGACTCCTCTGTGCCTAGTGACTGACCCATGCTGCTGCCCTCCACACCCTCTTCCTTTTTTTCCTCTCCCTCCATAGTCTCCTCCTTTTCCTGCTGGGCTTTCGGCTTAGCCTGGGACTGGAGTTTGGCTTTAGCTCTGGCCTTGGGTCTTCTGCGGTTGGCTGGTACTGCTTGTGGCTTGGCCTTATCTTCACCAGCGACTACCAGGTTCTGGCTGAGGTCCCAGAGGGCCACCAGGCCGTCGTTGCCCCCAGTGGCCAGCCAGTATGGGTGGGGTAAGAAGCTGAGAAAGTGGGCCTGTGAGACTCCCTGACTGTGGGCCTTGAACGCACCCTGCTGGTCCAGCTTGGAGCCGCTGCCAATCCGCATCAGGTGCACGCGTCCATCCTCCGCTGCACAGGCCACAATGTTCCCGCAGCTTGCCACTGTGACGCAGTGCGCAAGAGGCGGATTGAAGAGCTGACCGGCCTTCTGCTGATTCCCATCTTCCTCCTCAACCACTTCCTGCAGGTTGAGGGTCCACAGTGGGCGGGTCTTCTGGAGGCTCCACAACATCACCTGCAATGGATTATTATTAAATTATTATTTAATAATTATTAAAGGCTACGTTCAAGTCTTTCCTCATGCTCTCTCCATTCCAGCCTTATCACCTGCATGTCGAGCCCGGCTGAGACCAGGTTGTTGGGCCTGAGGGGGCGGAAAGCTACTGATGAGACGATGTTCGTGTGTCGGCGGAGAGTCCTGATTGCTTTGCTGCCTGGCAGCTCGAGCACCCTGAGCACCCCTGAGTCGTCAGCCACGGCCAGAGCTGAGCCCGTTTCGTTCAAAGCCAAAGAGTTGATCTCCTCCTTCCCTGCCCCCTGCAGCTCCTCCACCACTCCCTTCAGGCTGCGGGGGTCCAATATGCTCACAGTCTCTCCGTGGGAAACGTACAACAGGCCCGGAGCCTCCGGGGAGAACACAGCACTAGTCACGTCATCCCTGCTGACCAGACGGAGAGTTGCTAACACAGCTCCCTCCTGATTCCACACAGTCACTTCACCCTCCTCTGAGCCAGAGGCTAAGAAGCCATCAGCACCCCCGAAAGCCCCCACACACAGCACAGGTGTGGAATGGCCCTCACACAACTGCCTGCTGGCCATGATCACATTGGTACACCTAGACAGAAGCAGAATAAATACTAGATAACTGAGGCTTAGTAAAGCTGGTTTCATTTGCAAACAACATGTCTGTCTGCTTAACTAAATGGGAATCGAGCAATCTAGTATGTCACAATACTGCAGTTAACAATGGCATGAATAGTTAACTAATTGTAATCCCATAATATAGGTGAGACGAAAACAGTAATTATACTAATAAGCAATTAAAAATAGAACATATACGTTTAGGTGTTGTCTGCTTTAGTCAAAACAACCATGTGAATGGTTGTTTTGAATGCAACATTGTTCTAGTTAGCTAGGCTGTCAACACTATCATCGATCGAAACACTTGCTTGATGTCAATGGCGTAATAATGCGTCAAAAATAACGCATATAAAAAAAACATAACATAGCTAGCTTAAGACAGTGCTAAGTTAAGACACGTTTTACCTTTCACATACACGTTAGTTTCCGATTTAAAAATGTCGCACATTGATGACATCACATGGTAGGTGACTAACTGGTCCGTTCATTCGGTCTATCAAAAAAAATGCATTGGGTCTATCTGAATAAAAAACAATTGCTAAATGTTTTACACATGGGGAAAAGTGTCACCCTCAAACTGTTTTTTTCTGAAGGGCTAAATTATATAATGGTTATATAAAGTTATAACTATAAAGCTGTTTTTAGACTTACTGACAAGTTAGGCTACCTAAATTAAATGTGAATACAATGTGAGGAAAACTATGCAAGTTGACATAAGCTCTCCATTTTTGATAAATGCACATTGAAAGTGATACCTTTTAGTATTATGGATGACTAATTATTACTTAAACACTGCCTGCAGCAATGGAAGTCTGTGTTTGTTTGTGCTGCTGAATTCATAGTAATACAAGACTATTCAGCAGAAATAATTCAGTGGGCTTCAACAAACAGCAGATTAGGGACACAGTGCAGATAGTGGGTAATTCAAACTCTATAACCTTTTGTGCCAAGAGATGGGCTTGAGACAGCAAACTTAACCCATACGAGAAAGAAACACATTTCAAAAATATTTTTAGGATACATTTTGGGAAACATGTGAAATGTAAAAAAGTATTAATTTTGAAATGTATTTTACTATCATGAACATTTATGTGGAACACACATTTGTTTGGAAAAATATAATTTGATATATATTTAAATATGAATATGATTTTGTTTCACTTTTCTTTGAAAGCTAACAGAGTTCTCTCTCTGTCAATCTGTCACCCTATCATGGAGCAGTAAGGTTGAAAATGGGGTACACAATGCCGTCCGCTGATTCATCCAAAGCTGGAGTTCTGATGAGTGTGCCCCATTTCTGGGTCAGTGCACAAAATGCCACCCTGACACACTGAATGGAGAACAGACCGGGCACCATGGTTATAACACACACACAAACACTCAACCTAAAGTGCATTCATATGCTAACACAGATACTCAAAAAGCAACTCTCACTCCCACCAAAGGATTTTACTGTGAGTATACTTTTTTCTTCTTTTCAGGCTACTCTCTGCATCTATAGTTTAGAAACATTTACTGTTGTCCAGAAAGATGTAGTGAGTTTTCCCCACGAGGAATAACAAATGTTTATCTGTGGTTATTAATACTTAATCAAATGACTTGTGTCAGATATGTTAAATGTTGATATTGTGATGAGCTGAGCAATGTGAAATATCACAGTCACTTCTGGTGGTGTCCTCAGATGGTATCTCAATCGCATTGTGTTTTTGTACAACTATATTTCATTCTCACAAGGAGATACTGTATGGACATGTTAACTGTTAGCTGAAATATTAATGCTACAGGTCCCATGTAGCTCAGGTGTTTAGAGCATGGCTTGCAATGCCAGGGTTGTTGGATTTATTCCCACGTGTTCCAGAACAAACATGTATCCACTCACTATAGTAAGTTGCTTTGGAAATGAACGTCTCCTGAATTACTTCACAGAAAGCTTAAAGTATATTGATAATCAATACATTGCAATGTACCAATATGAGATGGAATGTGAATGATGAGAAAGGAATTAGAAACGGACACGGAATCAAAAGAAACAGTGGAATATTAGTATGGGGTAAATGCATGTCACAGTTTAGGCCACAACAGTCCTTAAAGCCTGTGGCCTTTGAAAGAATGCTGACAGTGGGACTAGAGGCATTCTGCTGCTGACGCCTGTATCATGGTTTGTGACCACAGCTTACTTAGCTACATTCTATTAACATTATTTACAATCTCTTTTCTAAACTTGCTTAAGTCGCAGGAACACACATTGGTACAGCCTCCAACTAAATTGGATTGTTGAATTTTCCCACAACTTCTGGATAAAACATCTAGCAGTGTTCCTCTCATTTACTGGACTATCAGTGGACAGCAACATTTCTATAAAACTGGATTACGCCGGAAGTTTGGGACTTGCCTACTCTATGAACCACATTCTGATGACCATTTGAATGACCACTCTCTCTGTTTATTGGCGCTTTTATTAAACACTTTCTAACTGTGTCACTCTTTCTGGGGTGGATTTCAGTGGTAATACACACACGCCTTCACCGGCCATGAGATCGTCGCCGTATTTCCCTGCACGCTCTGTGTTGTTCCGTAAGGAGGCCAATGGAGTGACGTACCGTGTCCCAGCTCTCCTCTACCTGTCTCGCTCCAACTCCTTCCTGGCCTTCTGCGAGGAAAGACTCAGCCCCTCAGATGCCCAGGCTCACCTGCTGGTCATGCGCAAGGGCACCTTCTACAGAAACTATGTGGAGGTCAGTGCAGGCCCACCAACTTACAATGGCAAAAATTATGTTTTTTGGCCCTGTACTCCAGCATATGGGATTTGAAATGACACAATGATTAACAGGTGCAGACAGTCAGATTTCATTTGAGTGTATTTACATTCATAAACTTTTTGGGTAATAAAATTAATTGGAGGAATTAATATAATCTTAAAAATGTTTTTTACATAAGTGCCTGAAGTCTGCAACCCATAGACATCAACAAAAGTACTGTATCTTCCCTGGTGATGCAATGCCAGGCTTGTACAGCTGCCATCTTCAGTTCCTGGTTGTTTTGAGGCATTTCTGCTCTCAGTCTTCAAGTGAAATGTCACTTTTTGGTGTTGAAAAACTCCATGGTTGCTTTTTCAGTATGTTTAGGGTCATTGTTTTGCTGCAAGGTAAAGTGCCTTCCAATGAGATTTGAGACATCTGAGCAGTATGGAGGTTTCTGTATCTTTCTGAATTCATCCTACTGTTAAAGTTACATCAATGAAATGCACCAGTTCCACTTGTAACCATACATGCCCAAAACACAACCCCCCCTCCACCTAATTCACAGACAGATGGCCCTCTTAATATTTGTTTCATTTGCAGGCTTTTTAGATATTTTTTGTTTTTGTAGCTAACTGATGTTTTTTTGTAGCTAACTGATGTTTTGTGCAGTCCAGCCTGTCTAGCTCAGCTGATGAGCTGTGAATGGTTGTGATTAAAAAATCCACGCCTACCTCCTGGAGATACTAATCTGTTGGACAGTTCTTTCTTGATTTTTGTTCTTTGTAGTGAGCATTCTTTGGTCATCCACCATAGAAGTATTCTATGGAGTTAGATATCTGCCAAAAGGTTAAGCGTATGTATTGTTGGGATTGTAAGAAAATCCATCCTTAAATTGGCATGATCGTAAAAAAAGTACGCAAAACATGAAACGTACGCGTGAAATTAGATCTGTGAACATACAAACACCCTGTTACGATGACGGACAAATATTTTTTGCTTGTACGAATCTAGTTTTACAATTCTAAAATACAGCATCACAATCTGGAGTTTTGGCAGTTTCATCTCATCCTCCCAAAAAACATAACCGAAACTTTCCAGGATGAGGGCTAATAACAAGCAGAGGCAGTGTGACCAACAGGAAATCAGGGAAACTGGAAATAGGTATCCTGCAAGATTTCAATTTAAAAATCTCTTCTTTCTTCATGCATGCATAGTGAATGCTGATTTTCATGTGCGTAACTGCTCTTTGTGCATAGGTTTCATGTGTAATAAAAATCACTCAAACTTAGAAACTAGAAATTGTATTATTGTGTAGGCCTACACACTTGTGGTCCCAAATACTCAAACAGCGTTGCTTTATGGGTCTTTGTTTTTTCCCCCCTGCGTTGTTGCTGTAAAATGAGAATTTGTTAAAATACTGAATAACTAAAACGAAATGTTAAGCAATTACGACAGAAGTTCCAGGCCACAGCCATCATAAATAGTATGGACAGAACACAGCAATTAAATAGCACATGCCAGACTAATATTTAAAGAATATCTTGACCTAAATCACTTCATTATATTTTGCAGCTCAGAAGGATATTCTGTGCAATGGTATACTGTGTCCTTGTCATTTTCACACAAGTAT
This sequence comes from Esox masquinongy, assembly GCA_016801175.1. Taxonomy (NCBI): domain Eukaryota; kingdom Metazoa; phylum Chordata; class Actinopteri; order Esociformes; family Esocidae; genus Esox; species Esox masquinongy. Next base: position 13,075 of record JACXGI010004649.1, on the reverse strand, counting down.
TTTTACCTAACGCCTAAATGCTTGATAGCCTACTGGTGTAATGTTGTTATACAGCCTTAAAAAAACAGCTATGGACTTTTATTATGAACAAGAAATCCGGAATGGCAACGCTATGGTTGAACCCTGGGCTAGCGGTCCAACTTGTTGTTGCTAGCTTTACAGTTTCGAAGAGCTACGTTCGGGTCTTATCTTTGCATATGCCAAATTACTGACAAAAGTTTGTATGTAGAAAAACGATTTGTAAACAAATAAATGGTGACGTAAAGTAAGAATTTTAAGTGTGGACAGTCGTAAAGGGGTGTTTATATGTTCACAGATTTAATTTCACGCTTACGTTTCATGTTTCACGTCTGACCTTTTTTACGATCATACCAATTTACGAATGTATTTTCTTACGATCCTAACAATACGTACGCTTAACTTTTTGACAGATATCTAACTCCATAGTATTGCCTGCTCTGGCAGGTCATTTGCCATTGCTACACTATCCAGTGTTTTTGGCACAGCTAATGTTTTGGCCATGTCTCTGATTGATTAATTCTGATGTATCTGCATCATGATGGCCAGCTTGACTTGCATTGATACTTCTTTAGTCCTTGAGTTGTCAAACATCAGCAAGACTTCAAATGCTAATGCAATTCCTTGAATCAAGATACGTCATTGACAGCGATCTTCATGCATCAATGACGCATACAAACACAGCTGCCTAATAAGAGACATAAGAGCTATGAAGGCAATTGTCCAAATACTTTTGTTAGCCTTAAAGCTGAAGTACGTAACTTTCAAGAATGGGAAGTATTTCCGCATCATTTTCTCAGAAATCTTGCGTGTCGCTTGTGTGATGTCAGTTCACTCTTAAAGCCCCAAACGTCCCCATCTGTTCATTTTATTCAGCTCATCTAAAAATGTCTTCATCGGACCAGGTGAGTTGACATGCCATTCTTTTAATTATATATTAAAATGAATCACTTATCCAACAGAGCTGCCACATCAGCATCTCAGTGTAATGCATTTTAATAGTATCCATCTGCAGACCCGCAGACCGCCCAATAGTATCCATCTGCAGACCCGCAGACCACCCAATAGTATCCATCTGCAGACCCGCAGACCGCCCAATAGTATCCATCTGCAGACCACCCAATAGTATCCATCTGCAGACCCGCAGGCCACCCAATAGTATCCATCTGCAGACCCGCAGACCACCCAATAGTATCCATCTGCAGACCCGCAGGCCACCCAATAGCATCCAGCTGCACCAATGTTCACTCTTGATTTCGAATGGCGTATATCTGCCTTTCTTTTAGCAGATCTGCTTTCTTTTCATCTAAAACATATTTTCTTAGGTACCATTACATTCTGAAAATTAGAGTAGTCACTTCCTTATTTTTTTCAGCCTCAGCTCTTTTTGATATGTCAAACGCATCACTTCCTGTGTGCTGGAACATTTTTCCCGCCAGTGCGCGAGCCGACCACTTTTTTCCTTAGGAGCAGTACACAGTATACAGAGATTTTTCAGATGCATGCCTGGGACCATCTTTTATGGTAAGAAGTCATCCACAATCCAGATTAATAGAATAGCGATGTGTTAATACAAAAAACCCTACAGACAGCTGTATGTACAAACCGTCCTGTTTAGTTTTCAATGGGTTATCCAAAATGGATTAAGATAGACTGTCAGCTTAAATTTCAGTGTCATTTAACCTGATTAAAATCCTGGGTGTACAGAGCCAAAACTACTTGTATCACTGTCCAAATACTTATGGACCACACTGTATGTTAGGATAGAGCTATGACAGTTGTCCTAAAACCTTTTCTAATATCTGCCATTTTATTAATTTTCCCTTCCTGTCTCTAACCTTCTCCCTACGCTTAGTGGGAAGACATGCGTGTTTTGGGCACAGCTCGGTTGGTGGGCCACCGATCGATGAACCCATGCCCTCTGTACGATGAGTTCACAGGCACTCTCTTCCTATTCTTCATCGCTGTGCTAGGCCATACCTCTGAGTCATACCAGCTGGTCACGGGGAAGAACGTCACACGTCTCTGCTTCATCTCCAGTACTGACCAGGGAAACACCTGGAGCCCCGCCATTGACCTCACCAAGAAGGTTATAGGAGACACCATCAAAGGTGAGAAAAGGTTTTAAGAGAAAGGTTCTTGTCATGAACTTATGGCATTCTCAAGAGTTTTATGATAAATTATGGGGGTTTCATAGTGTTATCTCTTTGATTCTGGTTCTGGCTGTTATCGCACCTTCAGACTGGGCCACCTTCGCCTTGGGCCCAGGACACGGCATCCAGCTGAAGTCAGGTCGTTTACTGGTCCCAGCTTACGCCTATCACATCGACTGCAGGGAGTGCTTTGGCCAGATGTGCCAGACCACACCCCATGCCTTCTGTTTCCATAGCGACACCCATGGCCGGACGTGGCGGTTCGGGGAGGCCGTTCCCGGGCCGGAGAGCGTGGAGTGCCAGATGGTCTCTGTTGATGAGGAGGACGGGACAAACGTGTTGTACTGTAACGCACGGAGCCCCCTTGGCTGCAGGGTGCAGTCCCTGAGTCTGGACGATGGGGCTGTCTTCCAGGATGGACAGCTGGTGCAGCGACTCACAGAGCCCCGCAATGGCTGCCACGGCAGTGTAGTGGGGTTCCCTGCCCCCCTTCACCTCAACCTCCACCCTGAGCCAACCAGCCACTCCAGACACTGGACTTCCTTCACAGCTAAGTCCCGTGACTCATCCGGAGTCACCACTCCTCATCCCAGCTCCACGCAGAATTTTCTCACCCCTACCTGGGTGGTGTACTCACACCCGACGTGGGCCAACGTGAGAAAGGACCTGGGCGTGTACCTCAGCCTGTTCCCCCGTGACCCGGATAGCTGGTCTGGCCCATGGGTCATCTACGAAGGTCCTAGTGCCTACTCTGACCTGGCTTACCTGGAGCTGCCATCAGCAGGAGCCCCGTCTGCCGTGGCCTTCGCCTGCCTGTTCGAGTGTGGCACCAGCACAGCTTACGATGAGATTTCCTTCAGCATCTTCACACTATACGAGCTCATTGACAACCTGCCCCGCAACACAAATTCAGCTAGGAAAACACAGGCATGTACTGACACCCAGGCAGCTAGCAAAACACAGAGGTTTCACAATACAACAAAAGTGACGGAAAAGAGGCCAGAGGTAAGGAAGAGGAGGATGAGGAATCTGTGTTGTCTTTGCAATGTTTCATAACTTCTTCATTAACTGCCGTAGCAAGGGTTTCTGGACTATTTTGTCCCTAAACCCCAATTTGAAATTTATTTTTCTCCCCCAGCTATGTCAAAACTAATGATGTATCCATAAACCAATGTTCCAAAGTTTACTTTTTTCATTGGAGCTTGTAGAACCGAACATCATTATTTTTTGTTTTTCCCCCAGTCTAATTTACTGCCTGGTCCGGTTTACACTGAGTCTTATCTTTTAAGAATGGGGTCATATTATGTTGTAGTACAAAGGGAATTACAATTTTTTTACCTTGATATTAAATTGTTCCTCACCCTTAAAGAGTATCTGTATGTTGGGATTTCATTTTCTTTAAACATAGTTTACAGCTAACCTTAGCCACTGCTTGGTAAAATTCAATAGAAGTAATTAGTCTTTTTTTTCTTTATAACATAAAGAAATCAATTTATCACCTGAAATCAATTCAATCAATCAAATGTATTTTATAAAGCCCTTTTTACATCAGCTGTTGTCACAAAGTGCTTTTACAAAACACCCAGCCTGAAACCCCAAAGAGCAATCATCAATTCATATTTGGTTTGATGCTACTTAAAGCTGATTTAGTCAATTAGAAAATAAACACACTCACAAGCCGTAATTACTTCCATTGATTTGTTGCTAGCATTGGATAAAGTTAGCAGATTTTTTTCCACAGTGTTTCTCTCAAGCCAATAAGAAAACCCCACACTGGGTCATGACCTATTTCTTATTGTGTTTCCTGCCTGTTTCCTTCTGCTTTGGGCAGTCTTCAGCTCATGACTCACGTTTAGTTCTCTGTTTTGTGTGCATAAGCATCATATTTAAACAGTCCACACTGTCTGAATGATTCAAGTTTCTGATGTTTTACCTAGCAATGTATTAGTCTTTCTGATACCAAGTGCATCCATGCCTAGTAACAATCTCAGTGTAAATCTAGTGTGCAGAAACATAGCAATTGCAGTAGTTACATTTTTATTTAATACTAGGATAGACTAGCTATATTAAAATGTATTTTGTTCCCGGATTGCTGTAATAATCAATACATTTTCACCATTGGAGGCTTACATATACAATTTTAAACCATCCTTTATTAAACTTACCTTTCTTTCTTTGCAGTATTTGCCTAATGATTAGTATTTAAATGCGTGCATGAGATTTTAGAATTTATGTGTGTCAGCGATGATGCGCTGTTGTTAGTCATCCCAACAAGGTGTTGTTTAAATCATGTGTCCACTAATCCCAAACAATAGTACAAACAACATACCATTTTGTAATCCTGTACTCTACGTGAGTGGTTCCCAACCAGGGGTACTAGGACCCCTGGGGGTACTTGGCCTGTCCACAGGAGGTACTTGAAAACACTCATGACACCACAGGCTTACTAGTGAAATTAACATGATGGGTGCTTCAGGGGTACTCCGAGCAGAGCAAAATTCTGTTGGTGGTACAGTAACTGAAAAAGGTTGGGAACCACTGCTCTACATTGTCACCACCAACATTGGTGCATCATCTTAAAAGCTCTTAGTCAAGGAATGTTTTCCTTTCTGGTATCATGATCAAAAAGGAAAGTCAAGTTTGGTAGAGATTAGAGAAAGGGAAGTGAGAGCTGACAGTGAGCTAAATGGAGGGAAATGACATGATGACTTAGCAAACCATTATAGACCATTAAATTCTCTTGTGGCTGGTAAAAGTATATTTAGAAAACCAAACAGCCAAAGGATTATCTGTTACAGCAGCCATATTTTTCTAGAATGCTCACAAAACACACACACACACACACACACACACACACACTTCAAAACTGCTGCAACCAGAAGCCTTTTAAGTATTCATTATTCAGTACACAGACTCTGTTACTATTTACTATTGCACATTTAAAACTTCTCTGCCCATACACACATTTAAATAGCATATCCTTTACTTAATGTTTCCACCATTTTTTTATTCACATTATTTTTATTAGTATAGATGCGATAAAGAGGTCAATGAACCACAGACAGTGCGGATAGAAGAAGGACGCTGTCATTAGCACAAATACTTTGATCTAAAATTTTTTTGTCGGAACCCAGTTCATTAGTGATGAAGACATGAACATATTTTGCCGTGGGCATCCAGACAAGCAATATACTCTGCTTAATTGCCTCAACATAGTGTCAACATAATAGCCTCAACATATAAATAACAGTATTTTTTATAATAATATATTTTTTCTCAATCAGTTTTCTTAATTTACTATATTATTCTACTGTTGGTTGCACTGCTGTGATGGAACCAGCAAACAGGAATTTTAAGTGTTCCATACTGTGTGCATATTACAAGGAAAACTATAAACATGAAAACACTGGCTATATAAGAGACTTATTACTGGGTAAAATGAAAACATCTAAGTGGAGCTCCAACATCCTGCTTTCAGGGGGAAACAGAAGCTAAGTTAAAGATGACTGCGACTGTAAAAACTGGATGTCACCATATTCTAAGGGACTCAACAATCTAAATGGTATTACAGGGCTGAAAAGGGGATGTCAGTTGTCTGTTGTTCATCTAGGTCGAACGGACATCCTGTTTAGGCACATGTGACATCTCCAGCTGAGTGGAGGTTTCCGTGGGCAACTCCAACCCGCCCTGGGGGAGGGGTTTGCGATTAAGAGTGGCTGTCAATCTTTTCCGGAACACTTTGCACAAAAACACGTAGATCAGCGGGTCCAGACATACGTTAGTGGCAGACAGCCAGAGTGTGGTCTCCTTGGCAACATAGAGTGCGTTACTCGCCCGGCATTGGTTGGCTACGCTCCGGGTCTGGGTGAGAGTGTAGGGCACTCTGGCAAAATGGAAGGGTGCAAAACAAACAAAAAACACCCCCACCACAACAAAGACTTTGGCCGTGGTCTTTCGGCTGGCCGTATTGGAGCCACTGTGTGAGGCTCTGTACGACTCGTAGACTTTCCGACTGATGAACGTGTAACACACAACCATCAGAACAAGGGTGCCCCAGAACACCACCTGGAGAAGAGAATAAGAAAACTCAGTAAGGCATCAGATATATCAAACACTAGATTTTAAATGTGGTTGTACACTAAAACAAAAAAGCATCTAATCATTGGATGAATCCCTTCCTGGCAGAAATAGTTGAAGCCTTCATGCCACAGCATGCCAGCCTGATTCTTCATGGAGGTACACTTTAGCCGGCCACTAGAGAGCGAAGGTGTACGGTCACTCAGAATGGTGTTGGGTAGTGCCAGCGATACCATTACAGCCCAGACGGCCGCACTCAAGGCCTGTCCAACCCCGACCCTCTGAAGGGGGCACTTCCAAAAGGGCCTGACTATCTTCATGTAGCGGTCCAGGCTGATGAGCCCCAGAAGTAGGATGCTGATGTACATGGTGGTATAGAAGAGGACCGCAGAGTAGCGGCAGTAAAAAGCGCGCAGGCGCCAGGAACCCACATCTGCATCTGCAAGGACCTTCAGTGGAATGGTCAGAGTCATCAGCAGGTCCGCCACCACCTGTCAACGGTCCACCATTTCATTTCTCAGTCATATTGTTTGAGCATTTTTGACAGATAACGACAAAATGGTTTTTAGAACAAAGAGAGGTTACACTATTTTGGGAGTCTCAATTTCCATCTGTGGATGTTCTGTAGATAGTAATAGTATCAACTAACTTTCAACAAACTATCAGTTGATAAACAACTGCTTGCTAAGGTTAAGGTTAGGTTTAGAATAAGGTTTAGGGTAAGGGTTAAGGTTTGGGATAGAATAAAGGTTAGGGTTAGGATATAGGTAAGAGTTAGGGTTAGTAGATAGCTAAAATGTTACAGATAGTCAGAAGACAACCTGTAGAGCATCTACAGGCATACTTTCAGGACTCTCAAAATGAAGTGCTACCCAAAGAAAACATGAATGCTGGTTCCCTTACTACGTTCTTCAGATAGACCACAAAGGTGGATGTGCTGCGGATGTTGAAGAAGATCCATGCAGCTAGGCAGTTGAGTACCAGGGCAAATAGGAAAAGGGTGCTGTACAGACCGGGAAAGACCACGGAAGTCACGCTGGTATCACGCACACACTTCAGGGAAAAGTTTGACTGGCTGCCGTTCATCCTCACGCCCGATGGTACTTTGGAGAGGAACAGAAAATTAAATGATTAGTGTGCAATATTGCCTGTATTTCCTCACGGCACTGACATTTACAAAGAAAGACAGAGAAGTTCGCTGGTTGTGGTATTCTTTATTTCAACCCAACCACAAACCCACTGCAAAGATAATTTAGTTACAAGCAAACACTTTGTTTAGCGATTTCCAAATAAAGCTCTGTAGTGTGCATTTTTTTTCATGAATTTCATAACATGAACATTTTATAAAAATTAATTTGAACAATGTAAATACATTAGTTAATGTAATGTAGGATATTAAAGTCTTAAGTAAATCTATTACTGTAGTAATCTTTTCTTCATTAACAAAAAGCAATTTCTTGTCCTGCCAGTAAATTGACTACAAGTTTAATCTTCTGTTTAGAACAGTATAAGTTCCACTGAAGATTGTATTTTCATTCGTTTTTTTTTTTACAAAACTCAATCTGTGCATTCTGAATTCTATTCTTGATCCTGGCACAAATTTGTCTCTGTATCCGCTCGGCTTGGCACCTTACATACGGAAACCGAAAAGCTTTGAATGCCTTTCAGGGATGTAACAGGGACTATGGCAACTAAGGCACATTTTCAGAATTGGATCCATTCACATTTTGAAAATTTGATCTATTTTGTTTACCGATTTTCAAAGGAGTTAGATTAAATCATGTTGGAAATCCTGTCTCTATTTCTCAGAATAAGACAAATCCCTGAAAATACATTAAGCACTGTCTCCATCAATCAACATTTAAACTGTCTGATTTGGACAGATCAGTTCACAACGAATGTGTTTGCTGTATTCACTGAAAAAGTAAAATGAGTTACAATTATTGAAAGTATTTGTGACATTTAAATATATTTAATATTCATTATCCAAATTATATATTTATATATATAAATAGAAAGAAATGCCTTAATGAAATATACTTACCCTATAATTGAAGTTTTAATTTTGAAGATGTCAAATTTACTACAGCATTCAACATGAAAAAACAAAACATGTCAGTGTTCCCTCAATTTGAAGAACCGCAATATTCCATTCAGCTCTTTTTCCAAGATGTCACAATATCACTTGATCTGCAATGGTACAACATCTTTCACACCTTCCAAAGAAACTGTGTCTTTGAACGAAGACTGGTGTGTGCACGTGTGAGATGGTATTTTCTACGGTTGGTTGCATCGAGCCAGTGTGTGGCTGTCATGTGAAATTCCCAATGCCTGCCGGTCTCCCACCCCGTGTGAATGAGTCTTCCCCTGTACTCTTCCTGTTTATTTGTTAACTCAAAGGCTAGTTCTGCTCGGTGACATCCTCCCCTGTGCCAGTGTGTGTCAGATTTACTTGATCGTGAGAGGCGAACACAGGAGCCAGGTCACACTTCCTGACAGCATTCTCTTGAGACCCCTGCAGCCCCCCCCCGCCTCCCACCAAACCCTGGCACAAATCCTCCCACTTGTATCAACTGAATGTATACAATGCAAACTAGAACGGGGTTGTGGTGTGGCTGGAGTCAGCATATATTTTAGTGGTGAAAGTCATGCCAGTAACCAAAATGAAATGCATGCAACAAACAGGATATGGGTTACTTTAATGCCTCTGCTTTCCTCTAATGAAATGTCTTAGTGTGTGTAATTAGCTGTGTTTACAGTAGGTATTAGACCTGCGTATCCAAGAATGTTGCTAGCTACTTAAATTTAAAGATGTCACAAACTACACTCTTATTTTGTGTAGTTGACAATAATGGAAATTATTCTCTTTTTTTAGGTAAACAGTGTACAAGAGAAGGTACTGCACTGTTAATATACAAGAAGTTTACTGTTAATATACAATATACAAAGGAGAGATGCAACACAATAATAAACAAGCCCCTGTCCCAACTTTTTTAAAACATGTTGCTGGCAAATTCAAAATGGGCATGTATTTTTCCAAAAACAATAACCTGTCTCTGGTTCAACATGTTGTCTTTGTACGATTTTCAATTAAATACATGGATGAAATGATTTGTATATCATTGCATTCTGTTTTTATTTGCATTTTACATAGCGTCCCAACTTTTTTGGAAATGGGGTTGTATTATGACATGTAAAATTTTTATTGACAATAACTCAGGACAATGACCTGACGGACCACCTGGAGTCATCCGTAACGCTGGAGAGGGAGAGGATCTGCCGTGCCATGCACGAGGAAGGTCCCTCGTAGACAAGCACACCTTGTCCCCTGGGCGGTATTCAGGGGCATCGCTTCACCACCGGTCCGCCTACCTCTTTACAACACACGTTGAAGGGATGATAGGTAAGCCCTTAGTTCAGCCCCCTGGTCATGCAGACGGAAGAGTGCGTCCGCCCTGATGTTCTTTGTTCCTGGGCGGTACGTCAGGATGAACTGAAAGTGTTCAAAGAAGAGTGTTCTTCTGGTCTGGCGGGGGTTAAGGCGCCAGGCAGTCCTGATGTATTTTAGATTCCGATGGTCAGTCAGGACTGTGAACGTCTCCCGGGCGATCCTCTAGCCAGTGTCTTCACTCCTCCAATGCCAAATTCACCGCTAGAAGCTCTTGGTCACCCACGTCGTAGTTCCTCTCTGCAGCAGACAGCTTCAGGGCTGTAACAGGGACTACCCCAGTACCGGTCCCATGCGGCCAAAGTCCGACAACGACATCAACCCCAGAAGGATGGGACAATGAGTCACTGCCACCACCGCCTACTCCCTCTGCTCCGACCCCCGTCCTGCTTCGGGGGAGGAGCCTCTTACCCCTCTGGTGCCCAGTCCTGTTTCAGGGACGGAGCCTCCTCCCTCTGTTCTGGCGCCCCGTCCTTCCTTTGGGGCGGAGTCTCCCTCTGGTCCGGCGCCCTGTCCTGCTTTGGGGGAGGAGCCTCCTCCCGCTCCGGCGCCCCGTCCTGCTTCGGGGGCGGAGCCTCCTCCCACTCTGGCACCCCGTCCTGCTTTGGGGTGGAGCCTCCTCCCACTCCGGCGCCCCGTCCTACTTTGGGGGCGGAGCCTCCTCCCGCTCCAATGCCCCGTCCTTTACAGTAAAATGGTAATGCAATGTAACTGTCTTACATATGTTTTAATTAACAATAAAAAAATACATGACTTAAAACTATTATGTCTGGAAAAGGAAAGTTGCCATTTTTGTAGTGACCGACTTAGAGGATTACAATAAACAGTTGTAGCTATATAAGCATTTTATGATTGGCAACCCTGAAATAGGTCAAAACATAATTTACACATTTAAACTTATAAGCAAACAAGTGTTCATCCATTTCCCAGTCCTATCAACGTTTCTCTGTGTGTGATGGAGAAATCTCAATTGGCAATATTCACGTCTGTGTTGAAATGTTCTTTCTGGTCAAAAGAAGAACAGTTGCCCACATTTGCTTGTTCTCCGTCCATTGATAAGGGTAACGTTATGCCTCTGACCGTTGGCAAGCATGCTAAATTGTCATCCATTTTATGATGGAAACTGCTAAGATTTCAAACGCGTGTGGAAAACATCTTCACATACATTTATGTTGACTGCTAAGATGTATATACACAGAGGATAATTGCGCAGCTAACCAAATTATGCAAGATTTTACTTCATGGTTTCAGAGATTAGATGTAGTGTTAGGTTTACCAATGATGTCTAAATAGGGGTGGGGTAATGTCAGCTGCATTGCTTTAGTACTAGCTGGGAGCATGCAATGTCTGATACTTTTAAACACACAGTTGCACTAACCAATCAGCAGGAAGAAATTGCATGCTCACCACTAACATTCAAGTTGAATGGTCATATGCATAGGATAGAAGACGCAAACCACACAACAAAACACTTACTTGCAGCTTTCTACTCGACAAAGCAAGAAACTAAATACAAATGAGATGAAAGTCAGAAGAAATAATACTATTTTTTATCAGATGCTACACTGTAAAAAATGAAAGTTTTGTACACATGGAAACTCCATTGGAACCCCTACATATTTACAAGTAAAAATGTGTAAGCCTATTTTAAATAACTCCTCTTAATTGTTCCAATAAGAACCATTTAAAGAACCCAACCCCTGAAAAATCCACCCCAAAAACCTTCTTTAAAGGGTTTTTTAAGGGACACTCAACCTTTTGAAGAGCATGTTGGAACTAGCTTCAGTTTCAGTGTTTCTTGATTGTATTATCCAGTGCAAATCACACTCGTGAGTGAATACTTTATTGTAAAGATTTATATGTTTCTTTGAGACAGAGTATTTTTATGTTAGCACTGTAGCACTCCTTGTAGAATGCATTGGAATTTTGTTATATTATCATCAAACCCACGATCATGGCATGCAAAACAATCATACTGTATGTGTGTACAGGTGCTGATATGAAACTGGGGCTTGCTGAAACTTGACGTTGATCACTCCTGTGACCTGACTGCCGCCTCAGTATTATCATATAGATTAGTCATCAGACACTGAACTTTCTGTGTAACCATGTTAGTCATCCCAACACTGGCAGTCATTCTGAATGCCAAACCAGACATAAGTGGGACATCCAACACTTCATTTTTTATCATCTGCAACCAGAACTAAAACTGATTAAAACTAAATTCATCTTATTCTAGTTATAAGTGATGAAGGGTGAAAGGGAGATAAGGTTGCCTTTCAGTGAGATTCCAGGAAGTTCAGTTATTGGTAAAGAACAGACTTAACAGTGCAGAAATTAAGCAGACAAGTCAGAGGGTATGGGAAAAAATGGTATGGTTTCATAATGTGCTTTGCAGTAAATTCTAAATGGATTCTAACTTCACGTATTACAACAGCTTGATTGTAGAGTTTAAATAGGCCAACAAACCATATTTGGTTAAACTTACCGATGATGAATTTAACCATAACCTCAATTGTGGTGATATAAAAACACAGAATGTGACCTTTGTCTTATCAAGAAAATGACTTTCTTTGATAATACTTAACAGTTTCTCACAAAGATATAATTTCAGAACCACCAGCAGGATAACCTTGCACTCTATGATAACAGTCATAGGAACTAACTCTCTTTGAGGTTACAAAACATTAATAGGCCGAATTAGAAACATATAAAGTTTGAATCTTCATATAGTTACACAGAGGCACATATATGCAGGGCATTACCATGGTCAAGTGCTAAGTCTATTGCTAATTATGATAGCTCTGCCTTAATGTCTAAGCCTCTTTTAAATGAAATTGCAACAGAACAAAAAAGCTACGATCTCATTGGCCAACAGAGGGACCTACATTTTATAAACTAATCCAATACATTACTTATTACATATGTGACATGTCAGTCTTTCTAATACTTACAATCATTCTGGATTCTATTGCTATGTATGTATGTGCTATTGTGGTTTCTGTTTTAAATTGTAATGTTTTTTATGTTTTATTTGTTTTTTATTTTTACGATGTATCATCAGGGCACACTTGTAAAGTAGAACCAGTTCTCAATATGCATTATTTAATAAATAAATGACATGCATCTAGAGTAGGAATATATGTTTTTGGTTGATCCTGAAGGTAGACAGGCCCATCTACAGTAGCAATAGCCAGAACTGGCTGTCACTGTTGCATTGTGGGATTGTTGACGTGCTGCACGCTGCTTGCTGTTACCTACCTGGCTACCTGCCAAACTTTTTCGAATTTACTCTTTGTAAACTAATTGGTTAAATTCTACTTTAAGAGTTTACCAACGCAATATTTTTATCTGTTGACCTTTTTACCCAACTTTTCTA
>JACXGI010004648.1:0-52175 GCA_016801175.1 Esox masquinongy | reverse complement strand
AGTTATGAGAGGGTGTGCACACTTATGCAACCAGGTTATTGTAAGGTTTTTATTTTTCATTTTTCCCCCTCGAAGATTTCAGTTTGTTTTTCAATTGAATTGTTCACATTATAGGTCACATTAAAAGTGGAAAAAGTTCTGACATGATTTATCTTTGTCTCATTCTTTTACATCACAAAAACCTGGCATTTTAACAGGGTGTATCCTCAATGGTTTAACCTTAGGCCCACCCCTAAACAGAGAAAACGCTAATTACCGTTTCCACTTTTGGTTCTGTGGTTGTGGAATGTGATTTTCTGATTATAGAATATAATTTTTCGAAATTGTCATCGCTGAAAGAAAACATTCCACGGAAAGAACGAAAGAGCACCAAAAATCCCTATAGCTGGGGATGCTCTTTGGAACTCCAAAGATGACAATTACATCCCTAAAAATTATAATTTATTTCTTTACATCACCATTTTATCCAGAACAACACCCATTTGAATATGCTTGTCAGGGCATGAGTTAAGTCACTTGTGACCCATCATTTTCAATTAAGACCTGGCACATCGCAACAGGATTAGACAACACACAGAACCATAAATAATGACAAAACAAAAGAAAAAAACACTGTAGACAAGAGTTATTAAATAAAAGAATATAGAGCAAGACACATGTACATACTTGATGTTTCAGCAGGTGCATTGATCTGATAGCAGCATGATTTTAGGTGTGACCATACCTGCCTTCAGACTTGATCCGTGCGCACCATCTAGTCACGTTGCTGACAAAACTGAGTGGCAAGAGGTTTTAAATAAACGTATCAACTTTAGGACACAATCATGACTTCGGTATGCTTGCATACTTTTGACTAGCAAGTAATACAATACAGTGTAACCAGAAGTTACAATATTTGCTTTATATAGCTACAGTAGTTGAATGTAACATTACTGTAACAATGTTGCATAGCTAGTATGTTACTACAGTAGATATCTAAATAACAACACAAACACACTCATGACTTCATATTCTAATTTTGAATAATACATGCATTCAATTCAAATAAACAAATCCCTTCTGTTGTTATAGAAGTAATTATTAAAAAATTAAGGAGGTATTTTATCTTCAACATGGATCGAGAAAATCTGAGAAATATGCACGTGTATCGATTATTTTGTGGTAAATTTCAAGCTAGAACATCGTGTTTTATAGTAGGACTCCACTCATTGATGTTGTGTCGTTGAACACTTGCAGGGGGGCCACAGGAGGGTATAATTAGCCCCTACACACTAAATTATTTCACTACTTGGGGACACTTGGCGTAGGGGCGTGTGAAATCGCAAATAGTAGGCCAAGGCCAGGGGAAGGGGTTCATTATGTAAATTCCTGTCTACATTCACCTGTCTTCACCTGTTTCCCTCGGACTTCTACTGTTCACTCATCTTAAAATGTCCACTCTTAAAAAAGATAATTACCATAATATAGCTAACAGAGGTTTTGTGGCATATCTACAGATGCATATATTGTTTTTGACGGTATATGAGACCAAGTCCTGTATCTCGTTTATCTACAGTTTTTGCAGCGCTGATCGTGCCAACATCATTTTTCTGCATCGACCTTTAAAGTAATACAACTGTTACAAATACCTTTGAATGCCGCACCTGTAAAGTGTTCATATTTTGTTGGTTCATAACAGCTCCCAGGCTCAACACCACCAGGCTATCTGGAGTTATATTTATAAAAATTATTTCGCAAAACTATCTGACTTGCTTGCTAAAATTACAGTAGCCTACGTAGACAGCTAGCTACGTCAAAATGTTGTATTCTGCGTACCCTACGTCTTGTACGACGACAACACTGTCAAGTGAAAGAACACTTAGAAACTGAAAACTTCGGAGATTTTTTTTTACCAGGGAAGTTCACTAAACAACCAGTGAAAAATTCGACACGACAATTTTACTTTTAGATAAGATACTCTTTAATCAGCAATTGTTTTCGTTTTTCGACCGAACTTTTTCAACGATGAGCTTTCTATTGTAAGTAGATAGCCAACGTTAGCTCACCGTACCTAGCTAACAAACGCGTTAGCTTTATCTGGTTTTACTTGTAACGTGCTGTAGTTTGCTCTGTACATTCTGTGTAACGGTATGCTTGCATACTTTTGACTAGCAATTAGTACACTAATGTTGTAACATAGATTACAATATTTGCTATATGTAGTTAGAGTAGTTAAAAGTAACATTACTATAACAAAGTTGCATAGCTAGCTAACTAGTACTGTGTTACTAGTAGTAGCTCACTTTGCTTAGCTACACAGTAATTGGCTCATTAGTTAGGTAACTAAACGATAATTTCACGTTGTCAAGCTAACTAGCTAGTTTGGTAGATTTATCACTCATCTGGGATCTGCTCATTCACGCATGCTTATCATCTACCTTATTATTAGTTAACATCGTTAAACACGTTGACTAACAAGCCAACATTTATAGATAGCCTGCTTGCCTTCCTGTTTTGTTACTGTCTGCTGATCAGAGGAAAGTGTTAAGCTAAACAGGAAGGAACCCAGGCCAGTGTTATATCTAAGCAGTAAGCACCAACGACGTACCATTTGCTTATCACCGCCAGCTACAATTTGTGTTTTAAAAAATCACCTTCTCCATCGATCTAGTGGCAGTCGCTCGTCGAAAACCTTTAAGCCGAAGAAGAATATCCCAGAGGGCTCTCACCAGTACGAGCTGTTAAAGCATGCAGAGGCAACGCTAGGGAGTGGAAACCTAAGGCAGGCTGTCATGCTGCCAGAGGGCGAAGATCTTAATGAATGGATTGCTGTTAACAGTGAGTGAAGGGGACAAAAAGGGATATTGACGAAGGGGAGCACTGGAGATTGAATTATGACTTATTCTTAATGACATCCTTTACCTCTTATTGGTTGTTGCACAGTCTTTATAATATATGTATATGTGGTGAGTGATGACAGATATTAAGCTCCTTTCAGTCTCTCGAATCACTTTGGTTATTGTCTCTTTCTTATCAAGTACTTTGTCAATATGGATTTGGTTGCTCATTTGGTTGTGCTTTTGTGTATATTTGAAAGTATCTCCTTCCTTGGAATTATTTATTAAGAGCTCAGATTGCTCAGCCTGAATGTTAACATGCATCAGTTGCGGCCCAATATGGAAACAAAGTAAGTAATTTAAAGGGGATTAAAAGGTTACATTAACACACCCTTTATGGGATTACTGTTTTCATGCATCCACATCTTCATGTTACAACACTTGTTAATGGAAGACAGTCAAAAGACAGATCACTGTAAATGTATCTAATGTGCACTGAACAAATTTAAATGACTAGGAGGAAGTGCAATCATTATTGCCATTTCTAAATGTGAAATACCAGTGTGTGGATTTTATTTAACATCCTTTCAGATGTGGGTGATACTATAAGCAGTGAACCCTAGTGAGAAAGGTTCTATAGCGGTACTTTTGCATTTAATAACGTAGGCCTTTGATCTGCTCTCCTTTTCAGCTGTGGACTTCTTCAATCAGATAAACATGCTCTATGGCACCATCACTGAGTTCTGCACTGAGACCAGCTGCTCTGTGATGTCTGCCGGACCCAGGTATGGCAGACAGACAATTCAAATGGGGGAAAAAAAATGCACACTTCTATTTGTTTTCATATAGATATACACTTTATTTCTTCCAGTTTTCCACTGAAAATGTTATGTCCTATTTGCAGTATTGACCTTCCCTTGTTGCAATTACTCCACAGCAGTGTTCCTACAAACACATTTTGCCAAGCCATTCTGATTTTTTCTGACAATGCTCAGTCAATCCGAATATTTTTGCTATTTTATACACACACCAAAGAATGCAATCCCTAGCCAATAACCACTACTGGGCTCAAATGTACATTAGATCTTGATGTGACAAGGCATCCATCTTGACATACACTCATCCACCCTGGACAGCACTAAGCCAACTTGTGCCGACCCATGCTGAACACTTGGCATTGTTGATGCCTGGCCGTGATGATGATGTACTGCAAGGAAAGGACCACTGTTTTTCCCAGATAGACAGTGTACAAATTTTCCCTTCAATTGCAGTATCTAAAATGAACTGAAAAGTTATGAAAATATTACACTTAAATGTGCTGTTTATTGCAGCTGTACATTTAGTTAAAATTCTGGTTTCGGCATACCGGCAATGCTGTGAGGCCTTGCATGGGGCAGTGCATATTAGGTCCACACTATCTGGGATTGGTGGGGATGTTGTTGGAAGAAGTTGCCTTTGCTCCTGGCGCAGCTGCAACTAGGTAGGTTGGGCGCCTGAGTTTAATTGTGGTTGTTTGCCTGGTGAATACATTGTTCTCCAAACGTGTAGGTGCTGGAAAGTACTTCCTGGTTGTGCTAGCAATATGGGGAGAAGCAAAGTAACCGTGAATTATATGGGGGGAAATATGAGGAGAAAAACAGTTAATAAATAAAACGAATATTTATCCATAAACCTCTGCTATAGTCAGCTCAAGGCAAACGTCTCCACACACAGACCTGTTTAATTTTGCTACGTATTTTCCTACTTTGGTTTAGTTTGTCATTTTCACGTCTAGTTTTTACAATGTTAATGCAATACAGAACACATGATTTCTGGGGTTGGATCATATTCACAAAGCGTGTTGAAAATGGATCCTGGATCAGCAGTCCTTCCGTGACACACCTTGTAAATACTAATTAATTCTAAAGTAATTTAACAGCTCTCATCTGTTAAATTATGTCTAGTTTTGGCACTTTCTCAGAGTTCCTTGTCCTTGCTCTATTTATGGCTTCTTAGCTTGAGGAAAAGACATGAGACAACATCCTGCCAACATGGCCACAGTCACTGTAGCGTTTGTCTTCTAACCTCATCTACTCCTTTCTAACTCCAGAAATGTACTCAAGTATACTGTGTACTGAAAATGAGTGGTAAAAAACACAGTAAAATGCTGTGTTTACAACGTCCCACCCATCCTCCAAATCGCTCCCCTGTAAGCAGCACAGCTACAAGGACAGGGATTTGGGGAAGTTTCTTTGCTGGAAGTTTGCCCATCAAGGTTTTGCAAATGGGCTTAAAAATCAGATGTTCATACATTGGTAAATAGGTAGCCTCATGCTAGGCTTGGTAAAATTACAAAAAAAATAGGACCCTTGTACATTTTGACATTTGAAAGATAACGCAAACCCTGTTTAAATGGGGAGAATGTTTTGGCCTTAGACTGGGTCTTGTCAGGAAGCCATTTTAAGCCATTCTTAACAATGTCCAACAAACAATGATGTGCCAAAAAGGAAGTCAGAATAGCATGTTACTAATTTTGTCATTTTCCAATTTAATTGTATTGCTATTCTCAATGCTCTTGACCACTAGGCTACCTTGCTGCCCTGGCAAATGAAAAAATTCTTATTCCATTCTTTCATCTACCTCCTTCAAGGTATGAATATCACTGGGCCGATGGCACCAACATCAAAAAGCCAATCAAGTGCTCTGCCCCCAAGTACATTGATTACCTGATGACCTGGGTGCAGGATCAGCTGGATGATGAGACTCTCTTTCCCTCTAAGATAGGTTAGTTGACTATTCAGAGTTGCGCATGAATTTAAAACCTTGAGAAATTTACCATGGACCTTTTGGCTTAGAAACAGTTCTAAAGCTCCCAGTCTGTACCCACAGGCGTGCCGTTTCCTAAGAACTTCATGTCTGTGGCCAAGACCATCCTTAAGCGCCTGTTCAGAGTCTATGCCCACATCTACCACCAGCATTTTGACTCTGTGATGCAACTGCAGGAGGAGGCCCACCTAAACACCTCCTTCAAACACTTCATCTTCTTTGTCCAGGTGCCACTTTTCAATACTTCTAGAAATGTAAATGTAAAATGTTTAAAAATGAATGTCATAGTCCTATAAGGGGGCTTCTACATGCCTCCAAGGATGTAGAAAATGGGAATCTTTTCCCGTTCATACAATTAATCGGGCAGTTGTTACTGTCCCGTGTAAATAAAGCACCACAGAAACCGGTTTTCCTGTTTGATCACTGATCGTACACTATGTGGCATGTGGTCTTTTTTTGGGGTGTGTCTGTGCAGGAGTTCAACCTTATTGACCGTCGTGAGCTGGCCCCGCTTCAGGACCTTATTGAGAAGCTGGGCTCCAAGGACAGATGAAAACCTCCCGCTCTTTCCCTCCTTCGTCTCTCCCTCTCTTAGTGCCTGCCTCTGGCTTTCTGAGTGTCCACTTTTCCACTTTGTGCCTTTTTCTTAGCCCTCTTTCTACCTCTATTCCCTGTAGCTATATTTTCTGTTCCAGCTTATTTTCTCTCAACCTATAGCTGTACAACATTTGTTTTATTAGAGCTCACTTTAAGGTAAGATGCCATAGTGTAGCTATTATATTTTTTTTTTATTTGGTAAACAAATTCTATAATTGGGACATACTGACCTGGAATGTGGACCAATATTTTTAGGAGTTTAAATGGAAACCTAGCATTTCTTTCCTATGGTATCTGGGACCATTTCAGTGTCCCAAAACAGTTGTACACGCAAATGTTTTTTTCTTTTTAACACATCACATTTTCAGTTTTAGTCAGTTATGTACTTCAATACTGATCTTTTGGTCTGTATTTGACAGTTAGATAGTTTTTTCACTTAAGGTTAACAAAGATCAATAAATATTTGCTGTGACACTTTTGATAAACATGTGTAATAGGTAATCTTCCATAGTTTATACACAGGGATCATATTTTTACGCTTTACTTGACTACTTAGATGTTTTAACACATGGTAAGCAATCAAAGTACCAGAGAAAGTAACATTTTTAAAACTTATATAAAATATCAAATGTAATGTATAGTATAGTAAGAAATGTTTTGAACTTATTCATTCTGTAATTTCACTCGAATTGCACAAATGTGCCTCAATTTTTCTTATTAACAATGTCAAATTCCTTGGATGTTTAAGTTCATCATGGTGGAATATTATTATCAGTGTCAAGTAAGTCTGTTTTATTGTTTAGTAAGCATACCGTTCATCATGCAAAATCCAACAATAGCAATAGTATTTGCAACATGACAACGGTGAATCTATGTTTGATATTTATGTTGTTTTCTCTTCATTTTGTAAGATGTTATTTGTCTTATCTGAATGTGTGACATGTTAACTCACCTTTGTCATGAAGGGCCGGTTTCGAAGACACAGATTTAGACTAGTCCTTAACTGAAAAAATCAAGCTCAATGGAAATATTTTTTTTTTTTTTCTCTAAGGCTACCATTAATCTATGTCTGTGAAACCAGCCCCATTTGTGTTCAGTTTTGGCACACAGGGCTAAAGCAGCAGGGCTGTTTGCGGTGCCATCTTAACACATGCCATGTTGATCCCATTCTTCCCAAATTTCTTTGCCACCAAAATGGAATGTTATCTATAAACAACATAGCTATAGGTACTCTCTTCCTGACTGAGTGAAAATGTCCATGTGCTACTTAATCTGATACCTTTTACTTGTTTCAGACAATCTAAGGCAATTTAAAAACTTGTTTACACTCTCATTTGACCCCCCAATTGGAAAATACATCCTTCTATAATATATACTTCAACAGTACATTGTAGAACAATGGTCTGCAATCAACACATAGTATTGAACCATTGTGATATTAATGTCTTTACAAAACCCCAACGTGTTTGTGATATTCACTATCTTAGTATGCTCATGTTTGATCTGTCTGGATAAAGCAACCTGTTATACTGTCGTTATGTGTACTTGTAGATTTTTTAGTGTTCAACATTGATTTGGAATGTGATGTTACGTTTCCCGTTGGCAGTTACTGGGAATAATAATAGGAATTCTGGAATACTGTATGTCAGGTGTAGTTTTTTTCCATTTTTTTGGGGGGGGGGTTATACTTTTCTTTTTATCTCAATCTCATGATTTATTGTACTGATTTACTGTATTGTCTACATTTCTTTTCCAGATATCCAGTGACAACTGTTTGACATGACACAGATTTGTAATTACATTAATCCTGTTTGGGATATTGCTGTACAATTAGGTTAAGGGATAGATATTTTATATGTACTTTGGTGGTTATAGACCTTTTGGAGATTATTTGCGAGAAATTCAATAATGTATTGTCACAACCTAGTTCAATAATTTGTTATAAATAGCATAATTTGCAGCACATTATCTGGAACAAAAACCAACCCCTGTGCCTTAGAAAAGAACATCTTGTCTGAAATTACAGTATTGACAGCTAGCAGAACACCTTAATAAATCAATGGAATTTGTGGATATTGCGAGTTTGTTTTGAATGGGTACAAGAGCCTCACAAGACAGTTTATTTATTGCTCTAGCAGTCGGAAAGAGGAGTGGGGAACTATATAGTCCTTTAGTTCCCCACTCCTAGATAATGAACCCTCTTGACCATTTCAGTGCTCCCACTACCTGGCTAAGATTGTATGCATAATGAATCCCGGTGTTGTATTAGATTTACCCACTGCTAGGAACGCTGCAACCTGTTGTATAGCCTTAGTTTAGTTTGAGTGTTTTTTTCATTCTAGAATATTTGTACTGAGTGACTTTTCCACAAAACGGTCTTGAATGGACATATTTAAAGTACCAGTGGACATGCTGACAGCGTTCCTCAGCCCACAATTCAAACTCTGTTTTTTAACTGGTCATTGAGTAAAGCACAGTTTTATTCAACTGAATGTTCCAGGAAGTAAAAATGACCAGATGGCGCCAAGTTGGATGTCTCCTTTCGCTGACATCATAGGCCAGAGAGTTCCCAGTTTCAAGGGTTTTTAAACATTGCATAGATAACATGATGTTGCCTTTGAGGTTATCCTTTGTAAAGTAGTACATTACATCTTCTAAACAATTGTTGCATAGCTTTTGTTCAAATTGAAAAATGTCAGAAGCTCTATGGCAATGCCCCTGCTATAAATGTAAATGCTTCAAATCTCCCTGAATAAGTGTATCTGACCAATTTCACACACAGCAATTTCTGTTTTTTGAAAGATGTTTTTGTGTTTTGAACAGATTTGATCAACTTCATTCTTAACATTGTTGTATTTCTCTGATACTCAGAGTCTAACTGTTTGGTGATTTGAGGTAATTTCACATAACTGGTGCAACTAAAAGTCGCAACTGATATGTGCACTGGTGCCACTAGACTTTTAGATCTGACTTTGTAACACTAGGCCAGGGTTCGGCAAAAGGCGGCCCGCGGGACAAAACTGGCCCGCCAGCAATTCTATTTGGCCCGCTGCATGATTAGTTTGACAGCGGCTGGTGCTGAAATAGATCTCGGTCATGACAGCAGACACACCGGCTTTGCATTCACAAAACTACGTAGGATGAAGGCATAGTTGTCTTTCCATTCATCTTTGAATGCCCTATTTTCGCTGTCAACTTTCCTCTTTAGACTCTTTGATAGTGCCATTTTGTGTATACAGCTAGCTTAAATGTTTAGCTCTGCACACAGCATAATAGCGTAGCCTGCCTCCAGCACGCAAATTAAAAAATGCAATGTAGTACGTGAGGATACAAAGGAATAATTCTGAGTGTAAAAGTTGGCTACGTCAAATAATTATTACAATAAGTTAGGCTCCGATGTGTAACTAAAGCAAATTAAAATGATACACAATTTATTGTTTATTCTTATTCACAGTATGGAAAGAGGAAACAAAACATAGGTTGTTAAAAGCATGGCTGAAACAGGCCATTAATGGGCTTATTCAAGTCCTCTTATTTCTTGAGTTATTTTTATCCATTACGCATTTCCCACATATGTGTGTCTTAGAAAGGCGGTCTGTGTTGCAAGTTGGTGAATGAAGACACTTGTCGGGTTAGGCCTATGTGTCAGTAGTACTGTATTAATTAATTCAGCACAAAACCCGAACACCGTCACACAACTGTGGCCTTTTGTTTCTGACTGTCCTACAGGATTTAACCACAAGGTAACCACAGCTGAATAAGCAGTTACAAAAGACACTGTAACAGTCTGTAACAGGCAATTGTAGTTGCATTTTTCACCAAGTAATTTCTTAAATTATCCTTTGACTATGTTCTGGCCCACCATCTAGTGGCTTAAAAAAATTGTCCTGACGCCAAACACTAGGCTGTCAAATCACTTCAAACTGGGCTCCATCAATTATAGTTTTGGGAACTGACAAGGCCATTCATTTCTAGTATACAAATAACAACATGCTGGTTATCACCAATTCAAATGTTGAATTGGTTGACAAATGTACCAAGTGAACTGTTAATTCAAGAAATCGCTTTTATAAAGACCTAAAATATTAAGAAAAACTCAAAGGTAAAAGACTGTAGATGTCAGAGTTAGTGAGCTAACAAAGGACTCATTCCATATACAGAGTTTATCTCTGACTTGTCCAATCACAGATCAGACCTTTGGACTATGCCAGGGTACTAGGCGGAAATGGGCCAAATTTCCGATTTAACTGGTTCTAATTAACCAAGTGAACTAATTCTAATCTGCTGTTAATGATTTAAATTCCAAAAGAAATGTTATGTGTAATGCAGAGAAACACAGGGAATGTGTAATTTGTCAGCTTTAATTGGAGGGTATTTTCATCCATATTGGATTAACCATTTATCAATTACAGCGTTTTGTACTTAGTCCCCGCCTTTATTGGGACCAAAAGTATCAATGTCTGCTTTTGATTAGGCTTTGCATTTGGAGTTGGTTGCTGGTGTTTAACAAGACAAGGGCCAAAGCAATGTCCAGCTGTCCAAAGGTCCAGCTGGCTGTCGTGATGCAGAAAACCGATGATGCAGAATAATCCATCAGCAAAATAGCCAAAACATTAGGTGTGCCAACATTAGCTATTTGGTACATTAAGGTTAGCTCAGCAATGGCAAATTACCTAGAAAACCAATTAAGACCTCTACAGTGGATGGCTAAAGAATTCTCACCATAATGAAGAAAAAGAAAAGCAAAGAACGTTGGGAATGTATGGCTGCCACTAGAACTGGCTCACCTGTCTTTATTGTAGCTTGATGGCAGCAGTAGGATGTACAGAATTGTGCAGAAACAAGTTGTCTCCACAGTTCCAGTCCAATGGCTCAAAATGAATTGGACAGCACTTCATCTTGCAGCAGGACAGTGACCCATACCTACTACTATAACAACTAAGGGGTTTTTCAGGACAAAAAGCGAAATGTTCTGGACTACCCAAGCCAATTACCTGACCTGAATCCAATTGAGCATGTGTTTCACTTGATGAAGACAAGACAAGAAAAAATGCCCCAAAACAAACCAACTGAAGATGGCTGCAGTACAGCCTGGCAGAGCATCACCAGCAAGATACCCAGTATTCAACAAATTAGAAAATTATTTGAAATTACCTTTACTGCTGTGATGCATATAAACATATTGTAAAACTTTGGATATTACCTTTGTTACCTGAGGGAGGGAACGAAATGCCACTCTAGGAGAAAGACGCATTGTGGGTGCATAACGTTGATAACAACTACAATCACGCTTGATGAAGCAGGCCTGATCTCCAATGCAATAAGTAACCTCTTGTACTCATTTTTCAGGACTGCTTGTCGCTGCAACTCAAGGACAAGGCTGAAAGACAGAGTTGAAGGAAGATGGCCAGGAGATGGAGGCTGCCTCCCAAACCCCCACTGGGGGGCTGCCCCAGAGATGACATTGCATGCCCAAACACGAGGTTTGACGTTTGCTTTTACTTTCTCCCTTACCTCCTCTTGCACTTCTGTTTTGGTTAATAAAACGCCTACCAGGGCCCTGAACCCATCCTCTGTTTCGGTTCCCTGTGTCTTTCCCTGTTACAAATGCCGTATCTTGATGGATTTGCAAGAGTCGACAGACCAAAAAAAATACTTTACCATAGAGCTATTTATAAACTGAATGTGACCCTGCGCTGTATTTGCAGAAAAGACAATCTTCTGGGAATACAAGCTTAACTCTGGATGGCTTAACTGATATTTTACTGACTTTGAACCCCAAAGTCAGTAACCTTCTTGCAATTAATACAACGTGGTAAGCATTTTTGGACATTAATGTAAAGCAAGAAAAAACATGAAAGCCTATAGATCATAGATAATAGAATATATTTATGCTATTGATTTTGTGCTAGCTAGGGGCGTAGCCACTCTGAAACGTTATCCTGGTAGGCTCTATGTAATTGGTGAACACTCTTTGGATGTATAGCGAATCAGATAGTTCTGCGTCACAGTTCGGGAAATCCCAGCCAAATAGCTAGGAAACTGCATTTGCGTCATGCTGGCAACATTAGAGATTCCATAGCAACAATAAGACTTCCGGTTTTCGGATTTTGCCTTCAAAATAAAAGTCCGCGGTAAAACGCGATTTTAATAATATTAAATGTATCGATTTTGACCCTTTGCTTAGTGTATATTGTAAAAATGTATTGTAGGAAATGTTCAGGAGAGTGGATAGAGTAATTATATGCAAAAAAATCAAGGGGCACTGTGTATTTGCAGTTGTTGCTGGCATTTTACTCCACCCATCCTACATCCTATAGGCCACAATGTAACTCAAAGGATATCAAATACATATTGCCCTGTACAGAAAAAACTATTCTATACGCCGCAGTGAATGTACTGTAGGAAATGTTCAGGAGAGTGGATAGAGTAATTATATGCAAAAAAAATCAAGGGGCACTGTGTATTTGCAAATGTTGCTGGCATTTTACTCCACCCATACCATTGGCCACAATGTAACTCAATGGATATGAAATACATATTGCCCAATACAAAAAAACTATTCTATACGCCGCAGTGAATGTATTGGAGGAAATGTTCAGGAGAGTCTATAGAGTGATTATATGCAAAGAAATCAAGGGGCACTGTATATTTGCAATTGTTGCTGGCATTTTACTCCGCTCATACCATTGGCCACAATGCAAATGACTGTATATGAAATATATATTGCCCTATACAGAAAAAACTATTCTATACGCCGCAGTGAATGTATTGTAGGAAATGTTCAGGAGACAATATAGAGTGATTATATGCAAAGAAATCAAGGGGCACTGTGTATTTGCAATTGTTGCTGGCATTTTACTCCACCCATCCCATTGGCCACAATGTAACTCAATGGATATGAAATACATATTACCCTATACAAAAAAACTATTCTATACGCCGCAGTGAATGTATTGTAGGAAATGTTCAGGAAAGTCTATAGAGTGATTATATGCAAAGAAATCAAGGGGCACTGTGTATTTGCAATTGTTGCTGGCATTTTACTCCTCCCATACCATTGGCCACAATGTAACTCAATGGATATGAAATATATATTGCCCTATACAGAAAAAACTATTCTATACGCCGCAGTGAATGTATGGTAGGAAATGTTCAGGAGAGTCTATAGAGTGATTATATGCAAAGAAATCAAGGGGCACTGTGTATTTGCAATTGTTGCTGGCATTTTACTGCACCCATCCCATTGGCTACAATGTAACTCAATGGATATGAAATACATATTGCCCTATACAAAAAAAACTAATCTATACGCCGCAGTGAATGTATTGTAGGAAATGTTCAGGAGAGTCTATAGAGTGATTATATGCAAAGAAATCAAGGGGCACTGTGTATTTGCAATTGTTGCTGGCATTTTACTCCACCCATCCCATTGGCCACAATGTAACTCAATGGATATGAAATACATATTGTATTGTTGGAAATGTTCAAGAGACTCTATACAATGATTATATGCAAAGAAATCAAGGGGCACTGTGTATTTCCAATTGTTGCTGGCATTTTACTCCGCTCATTCCATTGGCCACAATGCAAATGACTGTATATGAAATATATATTTCCCAATACAGAAAAAACTATTCTATGCACCGCAGTGAATGTAATGTAGGAAATGTTCAGGAGACTCTAAAGATTGATTATATGCAAAAAAATTAAGGGGCACTGTGTATTTGCAATTGTTGCTGCCATTTTACTGCTCACTTTTTATTGAAATTACTCTTAAATATGATCATATATGAATTCTTGTCAATGTTTTGAGAGGTACATTTTCTTGAACAATTAATAAACTCAATTTATGTCAGTTTTGAAGTAATACGTTGGTCTCTTTTATTTTGAAAATTTCCTGATTGTCGTGATCCGGAAGTGTTTCTTTAATGTTGCTCACAAGACGCTGATCAATGCCTTGCATTAACAGTATTGGAACATAAAGCTAGTTAGGTAGGGTGAAACAAACTGAAACACAGTTAACTACTGTACAGCAGGCGCTCTGTATCGCACAGGGCGTTCTGAAATTAGCCAATGAACACGGATCTAAAGCCACTTTATAGTTCGCTAACTACTAAAAGCTAGTCAGGCGACGCGTAAACAAACGGGGTTAAACAACAACAACAGCCAGGTAAGTAACGTTCTCATTTACAGTTAACATTGACTATACCACAACAACTGGCTAAATCTTAACTACCGGTATTAAACTAAAATAATACATACCTAACTATTTTACATATATTCGCTTGGACATTGTTAGATTATTGGAATTACTGGACAATAATGCAAGTCTCCTCGGGCCTCCTAACCATAACAAAATCTTCACGTAGCTACAGTATTCAGCTATTCAACTTGTAGCTAAGTATAATACAGTTAGTGAAACATTAACGTTCCGTCTTTATTATAGACCATAGGAAACATGCATGATCTCATGATGTGGGCTTTGGCAATTACTTCCCGTTTAAGCAGTATTTATACTGCGGAGTTATACTCCAAAACTAGCTTTGTTCCGCATACTAGCGCTTTACGTAATAATTTAGATTTATGCAGTTTTTCTGTAGAAGATGCCGGACAAAGCCAGCAGAAGGTTCTGGTGATATGCGGTAATTTTCATCGCTGAGTAGTGACCTAAAAATGAGGACCCCCTTCTCACGTGATGTATTCAACCATATGTGGACTTGCGTGGATCTATGACACTACTGTAATCAATATGAAACGAATCAAGCTTCATTCTGAAGTCAATTGCTAAGGTTAATAATGCATCAAGGAAGATCAGGCAATAATGATGTATTATCTGATGTGGAGAAAAATAACTGTCATTCATGTTTTTTCTACCCCAGTCTACGGGCCTGGTCCTGGGGAATAGGCGTTCCTAATAAGCATGTGTACAAATATTTGACATTTATTTGCATGAAATAAAATGTACATGTGCCCTTGAGTCACCTAGTCCTAATTGCTCCTGCTACATGATAAAAATGTAATGACTAAAACATTTAAGCTTTTATTTTCCAAGTCATTCCATTTGACCTGGGTGTCATGGCCTCTCCATTACCAACTTCTAATGATCTATATATTAATCAACGGGCATCTATAGACTAGGACATTATTTGTCAAATCAACTATTAGGATATTTTAACATTGTCACAACAATATGGCTACTGTTTAATAGACTATGCCTAGGTTATCCATGTAGTAGTATTTCCAATGTTGTCAGATGTATTTCTCAACAGTGCAGGTATATAAGTGACTACATTAACAAATTCACTAGCTAAATAATTTAATAGCGAGATAACTACCCATGCAACAAGCAACATTTTTGAATTTTTGAAAGTTATTTTGTATATATATATTGCACACATTAGTTCTGTGTTATTGAACATTTTTGCTGCTGTTTTTGACACTGTGCAAGTGATATGTTAGGCTACTGGTTTTATAGAGGACTCAGAAATTTGAGTTGTCAGTACAGTGTTCTCGACAGGGTCAATCCAGTTCAAGTGCTGAGTCGACCTTTGATGCCAAATACTTCTTTAGTGGATTGTTTATTGCCACCTTAGTTTCAAATGTCACTTGGTAATTGTATTACTTTTCCTTCTCCATCTTTGTCCCTACAAGCCATGGCAGATGAAAGCACACAATTCTGTGCCAATTGGTAAGTATGAAGATTCAGACCTAGTGAGAAGCATCTACAATGTGAATAAATATCATGGATTAGATAGGCTATACAGAAAATAACAAGCTAATGTGATATTCTGTTAGCTTTTACAGCTTGATTTCCGTTTTGAGTTATGCTTTATACATTACATTAGGGTATATTAAAGTGTGCTACCAAAACATATATGTTCAGAATTTGCTGAACTGTATCAAAAATTTACAAAAAGCATATGATATGTTACAAATTATATGTAATGTTATGTATTACATTACTGTAGTTAGGATTATGTTAGAAAAAGAGGAATATGCCCTCTTTGTGGATTTGAACTTGCTAGCTATGAATTTGTCTGTCAAAGATTCACATAAAATACATTAGGCATTCTTTGAGACCAGCCTGAAAATACGCTTGCGATTTGTATTCCGTCAATAACTGCCTATTTTAGCTGCAAATGTGTCCTGCTTGGATGTTATCTGTAATCTTATGTTAGTTGTCATGGTGGGCATTGTTTGTTTTACACAGCCCAAAAAAGTATGAAGTCCCATTGTTTAGTGCTTCCACCCCCTCCAAGTCAAAACAAACATGGATTCAGTATTGCATCTTGCTTATCACCATACATACTGTATGCCACACATGTTTGAAACTTGTTTAGCTAATCAGCCTTGCAATTTGGCAGCATGCTTTTATAGACAGGAACTTAGCCCTCTTACATTTTAAATGTATGATCAAGATAAATAGCAGGGAGTTTAATAATTCTAGAGGCATTCAACCTATTCATAGCCAATGCAATAATTAGTAGGATACATTAGACAGTACTATCTCTGTTCTTGATTCCACCAAAGATCTGTCTTTTAAACATCCGATTGCTGTTTTGTAATTAAAAAACAATTTTTTCCATGAAGGGATGTCTGATATCGACAAGATGGTGGCATTAACTTTGATGGATTACTTCATGCCGCAGAATGATTTATTTTAATGACAGAGAATTTTCTAAATTCACAGAAACCCCCTACATCATATTGCAAAATGCAGGCTAGTTAAGATCTCTGGGCTAAGCCAAAAAGTTCCAAGCTCTTACCGCTATTAGTGTATCACATTACCCTGTAATAATCTATAGCTACACATTAGGAGTGTATGACACTTTCTTTCCCTGGCTCTCTCTCCCACTGTCTAGTCATCATGACATTCCAGAGGCGAATTTCACTACTCATGAGATTCACTGTCACCGGAACATCGCTCTGTGTGAGGTGTGCCATGAAC
Organism: Esox masquinongy; assembly: GCA_016801175.1. Lineage (NCBI taxonomy): Eukaryota > Metazoa > Chordata > Actinopteri > Esociformes > Esocidae > Esox > Esox masquinongy. The sequence continues at coordinate 35,006 of JACXGI010004648.1, read as the reverse complement.
CAGTGCCCCGTTCAGATTTGCAGCAGCACAAGGAGCAGGACCATATGCAGGTATAGTGCTACATTTGGAGAGGCCAGGAGTCCTGAGAGGGTTGGTGTAGTCGTAAGTTATCATAGTAAAAGGTAGGCTGACGTTGTTGCTTAACAATTGTTGCACTATTTTCACAAACATTTTCTTTTGATTTCAGGTGAAATGTAAGTGTGGTTTAAAGTTTGAGATAAGCCAAATGGAAATCCACCAGGTATATTAAACTGGTTTTAAAATGGAGATCTCACCTACCATGTTGTCATCGCCATATGACTTATTGCATTTTAACTAACGTTTGTCTTCATCTGACCTCTCTTTCCCAGAGCTCTGAGTGCAGTCAGCGTATGGTGCCTTGTCAGTACTGCCACTTGGAACTGGTTTCAAGTCAGTCTAAAGAACATGAGGATTATTGTGGAACGCGCACAGAGCCTTGTCCATACTGCAAGAGCAATGTAATGTTGAGGGAGCAGGTTGTCCACTCAGCCTTATGTGGTAGCCTCACACCTCCTCAAGACAGGAACAACAGCCGGGCAAGTCACTATCCAGCAGAGCCCCAGTCCCCAGGAGCATGGTTCGAAGCACACTCCATCCATAACTTGCTGAGGGCCCAGGAAGGAGGAGCCCACAAGAACAACAATGCCAGTGCATCTGACCGTAGGGCCCCTCCACGGCCACTTGAGGCTAGACTGCAAAACAGCACATGGGAGCGACTGGGCATGGAGAGAAGGAGGAACATTGCTCCTAGGAACACAGACTTCAACCACTGTAAGTCTGCCAGTGGCACAACCAAGTGAAACATCAAATGCATCTGTTAGTTAAAAATGTCAAGTTTACATGCTAGAAAAATGGGACGTAACACTGAACACAAGTGCTTAATCTGAACATTATGTTAATGTTGTTCTATTTTTGATTTCCCTAAAATAGTGAAATTTGTGTAAAACATTGTTAAATGGTAAAAGCAATATGTGCAGATACCCTTGTATAAAAGCTAAGAATCTATAGTTTATCCTAATAGTAATTGTTTGATTTCATAATTTAGAGTATAGAGACAAAATAAATGAAAACATTCTTCAATGTTCCAAGACTGTGGCAGGGCATTATACCGGTTAGCTTTCTCTCCCATGGGTGCGAACCTTTGCCGCGGAGGCCCCCCCAACCACCACCCCCCATCGCAAAAGTCATGCTACCTGATTTCCCAACTAAAAGATAGGCAGATTATATAAATATTTAATACTATTCTCCCAAAAATATACATACGTTTCATGTACCATGATGAACAGAAGCTTGTTATTAGGGTACAACAAAACGTACCTGCAGTTACAAAACTGCTGGCTGCTTTTGGACCTGGATCATAACTGTAATCCCAATTCGCTCTAAGATGCAATGCTGCTCCTGTCATTGAAATGTCAGATCTATCCATTTTCTCTTGCTTCTGCTGCGCAACAACTTTACTAAAGACGTTTTTTTTTACGCAGGATTGCCAGATTCGCTGACAATATAGGCCCAATCACCCGCGTACTCCACATAAAAACCGCACACTATCACTTTATATAGCCCAATTATGGGGAAAACTGACCCATCTGGCAATGCTGGCTACACTCCCACGGTCACAGATTGCTCGATCATACAAATACCTTATGGAATCATAAAAATATAGATGTTTATCACTTCAATGTCAGCTAAATAGTATGTAGCAAATTATCCAGAATATGATTTTATTCTGCTTGCTATATTTTTTTCAACTATAAGATAAACTCGTTGGGGGCCCCTGTGATTGGCTGCCATGGGTGCCACGCACCCATTAAAGCTCCGCCACTGTACTATACTGTATGTAAGTGAATCTGTTTTAAGATCCTCTTGGCAATATATTGGTTGCCAGATCTTCAAATTTGTTGATTTGGTTCATGAGGATTCAATCTGGATCAGCTGTGGGCAAAGTATACCAAAAGTAATACATTTTTGATACATTTTTCTGTCTCAAACTCTGACAGAGAACCCGGTTAAAAAAAAAATTACCCAAGTTAAAATGTAATTGCCCGAACCTGTTCTAAAATACATGGTGTTTGCAATCTAAAATGTATGAAAAAAATATATAATTTACTACAAGTGTGACAATGTTTTTGGGCATTGGTTAGCTTCCCCACTGCTTTCGACACTCTCAGAATGATCATCAGCGTGTCTGCATCTAATGGAATCCAGCATGTCAGAAAGAACCTCAAGTCAGACCAGTAGTCACGCTAATCTGGACAAAGAGCATAACTCTGAAGCAATGTGCTTTCTGAAGATTGACATTTGTCCCTTAGGAGAGGTATCTGGCCCTCTAGCACAGTGAAAAACATTTTCACTGGAGTAACATTTTTTGTCGGACTGTAAAAACAAATCTAACTTGTGGTTTGATTTTCCTCAGTACTGGAACAGGAAGCAGCAGTGCTGGGCAACAATAATAACGACATGGCATCATTGGCATGGCCTGAGGGCCAGTCAGTGGCAGAGGACTCAGCCAGCCTGGACTACCTGCTGGCCCTCAGCCTGCAGAGTGATGGGGACACAGGAGATGCAGGTGGAGGTGAAGGGGCTTTGTGGACGGATGTCTGGGACCACAAATTTGGAAGGATGTCCAACACTGACCCCATCTTGCCAATCTCTCCCCCTAACAACTACCATCAAATCACCACTAGCACCAGTAAAGCCCCACTCCATGACCATACTGGTGAGACACTACACAAAAATACAAGCTGGTTTTCACAAGATTTTCTGTTACAGTAGACTGCCCTTTTCTCCAATTTACATTACTTTTTACATTTGGGCATTTCCACCTCTCTTTACCTTAAAGACAGTCCTGTTTCTAAATATTTTCTGAATACAAACTTGTGTTTTCCACTGTACCTGTTACTTATTTGCTCTTTCCCCCATGCAGAGACCATGCTGCCCTGTGAGTTTTGTGAGGAGCTCTTTCCTGAAGTGGACCTCATTTTACACCAGGTGAGAAGAATGAGCCTGAGGGCTTGGAATCCATTTGCTTTATAGGCTGTAGCTGTTTAGTACAAAATCCGTCCAGCCCCTCCTCATTTCCTTCCTGTGGATGTTTTTCTTTTGTTGCTCCCATTCACTGCCTTTAGTGTGGATTACTAGTTAAGAACTGTTTGTAATGGTCTCAGGGACTGAGTTGATAGTGCAGTGTGGATTATGTGATAATCGTCTGAGGGTAGCTGGCCACCTGCTCTATCTGGTGAGTAGAAGGAAAAATCCTCTCACGTCTGTCTTTGTTGTGTTTCAGACCGGCTGTAATCCAGCCTCAGCCTTTGCATCTTTCAGCAAGCGACCTCCCTCTCCCAGCTATGACGATAGGGTTGCTAGGGGTGCTGGTGGTCTCATGCACCTCCCACCTGACACCCCTAGCCTTCTCACTTTCCCTGGTTCTCCGCTCTCATGCAGTCCACCTGCCAGTCCGTTAGAGGGGGACGTGGTCATTCCCTGTGAGTTCTGTGGAGTGGCTCTGGAGGAGGCTGTTGTCTTTCACCACCAGGTAGGCCTACCATATTTGTTGTACCAGATGCAGTGCTGTATGATGGTCATATTAAGTTTCAAATAGTCCTTAGTAGAAGGAGAGAATCTGATAACATTTTGAATTTCTACCCGTGTTTTAACATTGCCATTACTCCAGTATATCAGTGCGCTAAGATGTTCCATAGTAATTTCTTAGTAATCAATTACATGACACTTTTCAGGATAAGTGTGACCTCCGACCCCACGCTGCTCACTCACTGGAAAAGGTCAACAAAGGTTCCTTCCAAAAAACATTTCTTCCTCCCAAAGAGAGCTGTGGACGGAGCTCCTCTGAGGTACAGAGGAGACTCAATCATCAATGTAAGATACAATGTTACATTTTGTTTAATAACATTGATTTAATAAAATAATGATGCTTATGTTCCTTCCACTGATCCACCAATGACTGAGTTGAACAACGTGTGTGTGTGTGTGTGTGTGTGTGTGTGTGTGTGTGTGTGTGTGTGTGCGTGTGCGTGTGCGTGCGCGCCAAAGTGGACCCCTTGGAAGTGCTGGACAGAGATCATTTTGGGCGGGACAGAGGGAGGCCCCCAGTCAGAACCCCTAATGAATGGCAGAGAAACCACAATGGGCTGCCCGTTCCAGAGAAGATCTCAAACTGTGATCTACAGGTGAAGAACAGGAGCCTGCATGGCAGAGAGATAGATGGGGGTCACCCACTATTCAGTGAAGGACACAAATCTAACTCAGCAGAAGCTGTGGGGTAAGAACAATCACCAACCTGATATCGATATGTAATTCAAGTTAATGGACGAAAATTATTGATGTATAAGTCATGTTAATGGAAAAATATTATGGCCAAGTGAAGAGAAAACATTTGTAAATGTTGATGAACCCTTACATTTTTGTGATACAAAGATTTTGGCAGAACGTATTGGTCTCAGAATTAAAAAGGGAATATCAAACATCAGACAGGTTTACTTAAAGGAAGATACACTGGATTGCATTAGTATATACCCTGCTTGGACTTCAGCATTCTGTTGTGTCAAGTGTGATTGCGATGTAATTTAATAGATTTTAGGTACCGTGATTGATAATATAATGTAAAAGTTAATATGAATGTTGTTAAGTTCATATCAAATATATTTGTTGCAAGTATTTTGGCTGGTTTGAATTAGCTTTGGAGTCAAATTTAACTTTACAAATCACATAATAAGTTACATAGACTCTGTGTGAAATAATAGGGATTTATGTTTCCTTTTTAAATGACTACCTCTTTCCCCTATACATATAACATCTGTAACGTCCCTCACTTAAGTGTTGCATTTCAACAACAGATAGCTTTTTTCGTAAGAAGGTCAGTGATTAGGAGACGGGAGCAACAAATAATCGGACATTCAGTTTAACCGGGTTTAACTGACTAACCAGCAATTTCTGTAAATATTTTGACTTCATTCTTGAAGTTTATTTTAACTCAATTCTGTAAATATTGCTAATGAAATGTAATTTGTCCTTTATTTCCCTAAAAACCTGGCTTTGTTATCTAATACTAGGAGCAGTATTTTTGAGTTTTCTTAAGTACTATTTGAGCAACAACAACACAAAACGCCAACAAATGTTTTCAATCTCTACATGAGATGAACTAGTGTTGAAAGTGTTTTTCTTTGGTATAATATAGTCACAATAATTATTAAATTGAAGCAAATTATCTTCCTTATTTGCCAGATCTCTCCAAAGAGATAATGAGGGACCAATGAATAAGGGACCAAGGAAAAAGGGACCCTCAAAGGTAAATAAACAATCCTTGTTTTTTTAGAGCCGATTTGGTCCCTGTCATCCATTTAGGCTTTTTCAATGTTTTTCCGTAACAACATTTTAGGTGCCTAAGAAGCAAAACAAAGAACAGGAAGAGGAGTGAGTGCAAGACTGTCGTTGGAAAGAGCAGCAGGCAATCACCAAATATTTTTGTGTGTGTGCTGTGTTCAGTCACTCTAAAAGTGAATGTCTAAACTCTTTTGGGGGGTAGGGGTCCAATTACATTTTGTGACAATTTTAGTTTTAAATTGTCTTTTAATATAAATTGTATAGAATTTGGAAAAATACATTTTATTTACTGTTCCCTGAATGGAAAATAAGTTAAAAATTGTATTTAGGGCTGCACCTATCATTCTTTTTTTATATGCATAAACATTGTAATACTTTTAATAAATCCTTGTTTTGATGCTTTTATGCTTGTGGATGTCTGTTAATGTAAAACAAATGTCTACTCAAAACAAAGCACCTTATTTTATTCATCACATCCAATATCTCAGACTCCCCTAACCTCAGTTGGATAGACCATGGGTGTGTAAATGCATGTTGACAGGTCTGAGTTTAAAAAATTAGATCAAGTAGAAATAATCAACAGACATTGGCTGTAGTGTAGTAATCAACCAAAATTTGCCATTGTAATACACTGAAATTGGTTAGCCACATGTCATATCTCAATTGGCCCTAGAGGGGGGCGTTGCCTTGTTATAATTGAGTAAGGCTTTATTAAAAAGGCACAAGGGGGTCTGGTAAGCTAAGGCTGTGGTATATTGTGGGCTGTTTTACCACGGCTTAGGTTTTTTTGACACAAAGCGAAGTAGCCCTGAGCGTGATATATTTTACATGTATTATAAACCCTAAGGTACCTTACTGCTATTATCAAATGGTTACCAATGCAGTTAGAACAGTGAGACAATATTACATGACCAATGTTCAAATCATGGTTGTGGAGTAGCCTAGTAGTCCCGCCCATGGAGGGCGGAGCAATTAGCCAGCACCGTCTGGTGCTTACTTGCCTTGTTGTTGCCTTACTTGCCTTGTTGTGCTCTAGTGATCAAACACTCCCAGGACTGGCTACTGCTAGAGGGACACCCCTGGCTTATTCTGAGATAAATTATTCTGAGGTAAAACTTAGCTATGGCAGGCCCCACTCTTGGAATCTTCTGCAGAATGACCTTAAGTTAAAGGTTCTGGTGCCTAATGGTATAGTTCAAACATTGCTTAAGTGACGGTTTTAGGTTAAAATGTGATTAATATAAATGTTTTTATTGCTGCTACATGTTCTTTTATACACTGTATAAAAAAACATACAGTCTACCAACTCCTTGGTGGCTTGGGTGCCTGTGAGCGCAAACGACATGGAAGGCCATAGGGAGCGTCTAGCTCGTGAGGATTTCGGTCTAAACTTCTTTCTTTGTTGAGTGAGCAGCGTGAAAACTAGAATGGCATCAGATGTGCTTCATAGGATACACTTTTCGATGTTGACTGTCCCCAGTCCACTAGGAGTCACTGTAATCCCTTAACCAAAATTTGGATTTGGAAATTCAGGAGAAAAAAGTTTTAGAAATACAATAATAGACTTGGATACCCCATGGTAAAAGAAATGTATGGCAGTCAGCTAATCACGAGGTGTGGTGTATGGCTGATATGCCAAGACTAAGGGCTGTTCTCACGCGCAACGCAGAGTGCCTGGATAAAGTCGGAGCTATTTGGGCCACCATACTGCACCACAAACCCTCAAGGTGCCTATTTGCTTTTAGATGGTAGTTTACATTTTGTTCACTGGAGGGCGCACCCTACTTAGTTATCTGCATCTGCATTTGAAACATCCTATTCAAAGTCTAGGTATGAGGTTCACGTGATATTGCCGACGATACCATCATGTTCACGCGCACTTGTTTCCAAGAAATACATTTAGGTTACCTTATTGACGATATCTCATCTACATCTAGCATATATATAAATTAACAGATCATGTCTCAAAAAGGGAGACATGGTGAAAGTGTATGTAAAATATTTTTAGTGTCTTCGTTTTATTTTTTTATATCTTATTTCCCCCCGGACAAATAAATATATGTTTAGTGGGATATGTTCTTGATCCACCCACGCAGTGCCGCGGTTTTGAATAGCTGTCCTTCAATTGGTTGATCAGAGTTTCAGGGGCTGGGCATAGGCTAGCTCAAATTTAGTGGGAATTCTAGATTCAAAGCTTGCGCTGTCTCAATTTCGTGCTCGAGGATTCTAAAGATTGTAGGAGAGAAAATTAAAGAAAACCAGGAAGTTAAGGTTTTAAATATGTTTCCGATCTCTAGGACTTTTCGGTCGTTTTTATATCCGTAAATAAAACGTTATATTGATACATGGATTCGCATTGTGATCATCAGATTCACAACTTGAATGCGAAGTTACTTGGAGGAAACTCATTCGAACAGGTGGAAAATCAATCCGAACTGGTCCTTTAGCGATATTATTGACAGCATTTGATGTCCTATTATTATGCGTTTATAAATATATACGCATACGTTTAACGTGCAAAAGTTATTTGTTTTGGGGAGCATTTCCAAAGCCAACACCGGTTTTTTGTTAGTCTTTGAGTTCGAACGTTTTGCTTTTCACCTGTCAATTTAGCCTTTGAACATGTCTGCTGAAAGATATTCAACTATGGATGAACCTTCGCTTCGGAATCTGGTGAGTTATTTTCTGGTTGTAGCCTACCTGGTACAAACTATTAACTATAACAAAATAAATTATTATAAACGTTTTTAAAAATGCTGTTGAACACTACTGAGAATAATCGGGACTGGGAGGTGAGTCTCACTTGGTTCACTATAGGTGTGGTACAGTAGCTTACCTATATGAAAGGAGTCTATATTAACTATTAGCCAGTTGTGAAAGGTGCTATTCGCCTTCAAAATAGAAGTCGCGCATTGAAAGTGATTTAAAGTAATACAATTGTGGAATCATGCAACGTTTTGACTATGTAATTCTTGACAGGATTGCTGTAACATAATTAATCCCCAGTCAACCATTTGTGCGTATTGAACATTTCATATGAAGTATTCATAGCTTTGCTGTAAGGCATCAGCCTACTCTGTGACAACCACAGAATACAGCTCTGAAGAGTGTGCTGTAAGATATACGCTTGTGGCCCTTGTGGCCCTTAATACAGGACTGACGCCACTCTGAAGTTACCCCGATTAGTTGCTATACTACTCTTATTTATTTATTTATATATATATATATATATAATTTCTATTTTTTTTTTTTTAATTAAATGTATTTAACAATCATTTTGGACTGCTGTAGGCTACTGTATAACCTTACCTAGAGAGTATACAGCCCACCCATGAAATTAGTTATCATTCATCAGTCTACTTAGTTGCACCAACCAAACCCAAATGTGTACAATTCACAAATATTAGAACCATCACTCTTATTGGATTGCTTCTACTGTAGAAAATCCCCTCTCCAGTCAACATTGTGTGCATATGAAACATTCATATTGGAATAGGGGTGTGTCTAATTAGGCTGATGCCTTATTTCCTCAATGCCCACTCCATAGGTAAGATTGTACAGTGATAATAATGATGCCCCTAATGCGATGATGCAATACACATATCCACAGGATATCAGTTAAAACTCCTTAAGATTCATGTCTTGGACTGTAACAGTGAAGTGTTGCTACTATGTACTATCTAGACACCCGTTTACGTTCCTTTTAAAAATCCAATTCTTAAGACAGAATTGTTGATGGACAGGACATCTTCAGAATGAGTCTAAATGTGTGTACTTACGGAAACAGCTGTAAAATTAGTGTTTGATTGCTCATAACACCTGTCTGTAGTGATTACCGTCAATGTAGTAGTCACCTGGCCCTGATCAGGCACTCTCTCCAAAACAATCACATACACACAAACTACTGTGTACACTTCTACATTTCCACAATCCACACTAATAACAGGGTTATTCAGCTCCATTACACACTGGAGTAAGGCAGCTGTCTTTAACTGCTGGATTCTCTAGGAAGACAATTATATATTAGTCATATTAGTGTTGACTAATCCCCCAGTGACACCTGGAAAAGAGAATTCGTGCCTTGCCTAGTGCTGTCATGTCTTGTGATACTGCGGTGGTAAAATGCCTACTACCTTGGCTATCTGAGGTCTTTTTATTAGCTGGCCAGCTATCAGACAAGACTCAAGTTTTCCCTTTGTGGCATAAAATAATCCATATATAATCCTATATATGGAATACTTCAATATGCACATCTTTCTTAAAAGTTCTGACAATTCCCAAATCTTTCTGCTGCATTGACTGTATCACTCCAATGACTGGTGGTGTGTATTCCCTGAAGAAAAGATTGTACAGCAGTGGAGGAATTGTGATTTACCTTTCCTAAACAGTGGATTTAATGAGTATTCGCCACTCCTCGGGACCTTTTCACAATTCTGTTTGTTAACGAAGTTTGATAAAAATAGATTTTTAATGTGCTTTTTTTTATTCATCTGAACAAACTATTCCATAATTTCAGAGAGGTAAGTCTACACATTTTTACAAATAAATAATAAATTAGCTAACTAATGTAAATATAGTTTGTTTTAGGAGTATTCCTCCCTCAAAGATGGAGCAACCATATTGTACTCACTCTAAGTGTCTTAACATGCAAAATGTTTACTCTGTGAACACAGACTGTGGAAAAACCCTTGCGATCCGGCTTGAATCTGTGGCGAGTTCCATCGCTTGGTCATAGAGTTGCTGATAGCTAGTATATGGAGCATTTTGCCAGTACTTTCATTTTCTCTGGGGGCTGTTTGACTCGGGGCAGTAGGTACAAGCATGGCAGAGATGGTGGGAGCTGATCAGCCCAGCTTGACAGCTTTCCATTTGTCTTTGGTAAATTTAACATTCTAGTATTCTAGAATATACTTGCCCATATATAATGCTTGACCAGTGTCAAGCAGTTGAATTCTTTCAGTTGGTCCCTTTACAACAGGTTGACAAGGCATAGCATTCAAATCAATATGATAGGAAAAAGTTTACTATTTATTCTTTGGCTCTTTTTGAACACAACTCCCACACAAAGGTGCAGTGCTTGCCATTTGTTATTTGCGTCAAAAGATACCTTATGTCATTGAACTTCCAGTCTGTGTTCACAGACTTATCCAAAAAGACTCCTCGCTGCTCAGTGATTCTAACCTGTATTGACCCTAATACTTTTTAGTCAAAGTATGTTATTGTTTTAGTTTTATAGCTATTTAATTTATATTATAGCTATTTAATTTGACAGGAAATCAATTTCTATCACACTTTGTTACTAAGGAAAATGAGAAGTCCTGCTTTGTTAGGCCTTTACAGTTGCCTGTCTCTCGTGGGTCCTTTCTCAGAAGTGACCACAAACAAGGGGTCACCCTGCTCCCAGAACCCCCGGAGCTGCTCCTACAGAACTGCATGATGTTTTATGGTGTTCCTAAGAGTAGACTTTTCCATGGATCATAGAATCCTCTCCAAAGGAAACACTAGGCTTTATTGAGTTTGTTTCTCCAGCTGAGTTGTTTATATGTAGCCCTCATGATGAGATGTGAGCACTGCTGCTTGACAGGCACCGAATGTGTATATCTTCAGCTGTAATGTTTTTCTTCTTCCAGTGAAGGATGGCCCTCAGCATCCAAGGGATGCCTCGTATATTGGAGGTGCAATCATTTCAGACAATTTAGTATTTAAGGGAACTGGGCTATAGCAGCAGGGTAGAAGTTTATGAACTGAGGGTTTTGTAACCTGTTGCTACTCTGGACGCTTGTAGAAACTAAGCCAGTGACACTAACTTAACGGTAGTACAGGGATTGGCTTATTTTTACAACAACTGGCACTGTGGAAGGCTGCTGGGGTTTCTACGGTACAAAAACACCGCCAGGACATTGTGTGGTGGTCTCCCTAACGGCATTAACCTGATGAATACTCTTCCACTGAGTTCACCGCCAGCTGCCTGCCTGCTGGTATATTGCATTTTTTTCCCCTCCACTGCAACCAGGACATTTTTTTTAGTTGTTCTCAGATCTTTAAACACACAGTCATCAGTTGGTGTCTTCTCTCTGTATCTTTTTGGGCTGGGTGGAGAGAGGTTCTGACAGCTGTAGTCCTATCTTGCTTGAAACACTGAAAGGATGGCCATGATCAGTGTCAACTGTCCAAATCAATATTCTTTGTTTGCTGAAAATTATAGCAGCTCAATTTAGGGGTGGGAAACATTACTGGGTGCATCATGCTAGGACCCTTATGTCAGATATCGGCACAGGGATTTCAGCTTGTGATGACCTTGCAAGGTTGAAGACTATAGCTATATAAAACAAGTATAGTGTTATTTTTGTTTTAATTGTATTTGTGATATTTTACCTCAGATTGCTGGTTTGCTAGGTATTCAATACTCTGACACCTTCATTGTTCTAGATAATAACCATCTGAATATATTTAACTTGCATGAGCTGCATTTGAAGTTGGATGCGATCATATCCCCTGCTAAGTACTGTAAACATTTTTGTTGGCAAATTCACTCAACTTTTATAAATGTTGTGGGGAAATCGGACAATAATAACCCTTTATTATAGGAAAAGAAAAAAAGTCCAGGTTTCAGTTAAGCTGATTACGAGCTAGCTGTTTGAAGATAATTAGTAATTTTTAGGCCCCAGTTATTTTGGACTGAGGTGCTGTCAGTTGTGCTATAAACCTCCCTCTTGCAAGGGGGTTGCTCTCGCACCTGCACAGGTAGGTCAGACGCACCTGCTCAGTCATATAACACTGACAGTCTGACTTTTCCCTGGCATAAGCAGCCTGGCCACCCATCTAATGTGTCTCTGAACCTTCAACAGCCCCTCCCTCCTGTTCTTCCCTCTGTGTAGGTGCGTCCCAAGTCAGTAAGGATCTTGGCTTTTAACGGATGTTATAGTGAAGGTGCCAATTCCACTATATGGTTATTGAGTATTTTCTTTTCTCATTACTTTTCCCAGCAGGGTTCCAGCAACTATAGCAGATAGTAATCAGCTAAGCTTGCCTCAGTAAAGTGTTTTGGATTTTTCGTTAGTGGAATAACATGGTTGATATGAGGTTTCTCTGTCCCAAGTGCCTGCTTGACTGGTCAGTCTTGTAGGATCTCCTAAATGTTGATTTGTGATTGGGCTTGCATGCTCTCTGACCCCACCCCCCTTCGTGCGAGAGATTCACATGTTAAAAATAGAGTAATTACGCTGTGGTTGAAGCTCAGCAATATATGAGGCCCACAGGCTGGAGGTTTATGGCTCTTTGGGTCCTTCTCTGTGTTGATAGGGGCTCAGGGGTAAAGAGTGCAGAGAAGGAATGGGTTTGTTTTGGAAGCTCACACCAGTCCCAGGTCCACGGGTCTCAGGAGACCTGCATGGAAATGACAGCTCTGTCATCAGAGAAAATGAGATGAATTACTCTGAATTGTTTAATCAATCTGGGTTTTTAAATGTTGTGGAAAAAAGTGGGTATTCTGTTTTCATATTTGTCTTTTGCCATAAGTCTGTTTGGGGTGGTTCATTTTTTATTACGATCATGTTGACTACACTACCTTTGATTCAAACACATTTTTAAACATATTTGCCTTTGATAGAATGGGTCAGAAAGTAACTTTTTGGACTTGAATGCAAAAAAATTTGTAGATTTTGCAAACCCTACCATGGGACATCTACCAGTGTAGCCTCTATCTTTCAATTTTTCAAATATAAAATAACTTATTTGATTAGGATATAAAAAAAATGTTTTGGCCATTGACATACAATGGAAACTACAACCCTTTGCAGAGTTTATATTGGTCATGATGAAAAGGATTTGTTCATTTTAATTTAAACTCCATTCAGGAGAGGTGATTTTTATGCTAGTGTACCCTTTAAGCCCCACTAAAATAAGTACTGTTCCGAATAGGGAGTGGGCTATGTAGTAGCAAATGGTATTGGGCTGGAAGGGTATGTGGGCTTTAAAGGTACACTTACCCTACTTCCCTCAGTTTGATGCACATTCAGCTACACATGGACAACTTCAACAAACTCATCCACATGATACAGTAGAACTCAAACACTCATGTTCACGTGTTGAAATGCGCAAACATACCTACACACACACACACACACACACACACACACACACACACACACACTTGGCTAACATTCGTTAATCTGACACTGAAAAGATAAAGAGTAAATAAAGAGCCCCATTGTCCAAAGCCTGAAGTATCGCTTTAATGTGGTTTGATGGTTTTGATGAATGATACTCTTAATAAATGTTGCAATTTCTGAAGGATTTCGTAATGATGTTTTGAATACATACCCTGTTATGGTTAAGCATAGGCATTAGTGCTCTGAGATTACTCGAGTCTTTAGATAATTTAATTATACCTACATCACTCAAGTATTCTTTCCTACTACAGTGGTTCCCAACTCCGTTCCTCCAGTACCCCCAACAGCAGAAATTGTTAATGTAGCCCCAGACACACATACTCGATTAAACTCATCCAGGTCTGAAGTTGAGTCAGGTGTGCTGACCTGGGGCTACAATAGAAACATGTAATGTTCAGGGTTACCGATGACCCGAGATGGGAATTTGCTCACTCTTTGTTTACAGTTCTGCCTCAACTTTTTCATTTTCATGTGCTTTGTAGCATGCCCGGCCCACTTCAAATCCCACACAGCATTTCAATAGGATTGAGATCTGGGTTTTGACTCTGCCATTCCAAAACCCTCAATTTCTGCTTTTTTAGCTATTCTGTTGTAGCTTTGCTTGTCTGTTTTGGATCATTGCACTTTTGCAATATCCATGTTTGGTTCAGCTTCAAATAGACTCTGGCACAATATGGAATTCAATGTTGAGTTGTCAAGTTGACCAAACCCTGAGGCAGCAAAGCAGCCCCAAACCATAATTTCACCACGTCTGTCATGCTTTACTTTTTGCAAAGGCAATTTTTTATTTTTTGCCAAACATTGTCTGGCATTGAGGCCAAACGACTCCACCTTTGACTTATCTGTCACACTGCACATTGTTCCAGTACTTTTGGTCTTTACCTTGGTGTTGTCTGGCAAATGTCAGTTGTGTATGGATATTTTTTTTTAAGAGCTGAGGCTTATTCCTTCCTGACCTTGTATGCCATGTTTGTGTAATCACTTTCTGACTCGAGCACTTCAGCACTGACTCTGGCAAGCGAAGCCGTAATATCCTTTGATGTCATCCTAGGGTTCTTAGAAACTTCTATGAGCATCTTCCAGTCAGTTCCTGGCTTAAATATGGTGGGACGGCCTGTCATATGTGGATTGCCAGTGTTTTGGACTTTTCTCCATTTTGTAGAGGACCTGGGCAGTGGAAATGATGTTTCGACTTGCTTGGAAATGGCTTTACAACTCCTCCAAGATTCATTGGTATCAGAAATCATTCTTTTGAGGGTTTAGGATTGGGCTTTTGATCTTTGCATGATGTTACTACACACCTATGTGGTTGAAACGAGATCAGGGATTTACATTGAAAATCCACCTATTACCTACGAGTAGGGTACTAAGGAGTGAAGTTGGCCACCACCTAAGCCAGTTTTGATCCTGAAAAAGCCCTGCTTTTCTGACAGTCTTCTAATTATTTGCACCTGTTTTGGTGCACCTGATTCTAGGTCAGTGTTTCTCAGCCCTGCTCCTGGGCGCCCCCCTGCCCTGCATGTTTTAGATCTCTCGCATGGTTGAGAAACACTGTTCTAGTGTTAGCCATATTGTGACGTTAAGGGGTGGGGTTTGCTACATTTTTCTGCAGGAGGAAAATGTATTTCTTTTTATTTTAATAGAATTACTGGTTTTAAAGTATTTTTTTTGTAATTTGTTAAATTGGGTTGCCAGTCAAATATCCATGTGTTTGAACATGTAGAAAACCATACAACTTTCCATGGGGTGTACTTCCTATTTCACATGACTGTAAAAGTATTCAGACACATTTTCTCCATATTTTGTGTTAAAGAATGTTTTTATAATTTATTGCATTTTTATTTTTGCCATCAATCTACACACAAATCTACACATTATCCCATAACAAAGCGAAAACATGTTTGTAGAAATTTGTGCCAATTTCTGAAAATAAACTTGTCACATCCTGGCATAGCTGGCTTGCCGTGCCAGTGAGACCCAATGCCCTCTCCCCCTCATTTGGAGCACAGACAGCAGTATGTTATTGCCCTCACCTGTGTTTCTGATCACTGTCACTATTTAAGTTCTTCCTTTGCCAGTGTATCTTGTTGGTTTTTGTTTAGTGTCGTCCGTTGATGGTTTTGTTGATGGTAAAGTTGATAGTAACGTTGATGGTTTTTGTGATTTAGTTTCTGATTTGTTACATCTTAGTTATGTTTATTGAAAATCCTCCATTCTCCCAGCACTTGTCCTGCCTTCATGCTTGCAACGTTACAAAACTGAAATATCTCATGTAGATAAGTATTCCAAAAACCTAAACTTAACACTAAACCCTGACTCCTAACCTAACCCCAAATGTCACTAACTTCTAAACTTACCCCTAATTTAAAAAGTCTCTTCCTTTATGGGGATTTTTGGTAATATGATGTCTTTATACAACCCTGTTTCCAAAGGTTGGGGTGCTGCATATAAAAACAGAATGCAATGATGTGCAAATCATTTATCCCTATATTTAATTGAAAATAATACAAAGATAGAATATCAGATGTTGAAACTGAGAAATGTTATAGTTTAAAAAAAAAAGCCCTTTTTGAATTTTATGCCAGCAACACGTTTCAAAAAAGTTGTGACTGGGGCATGTTTACCACTGTTTGCATCACCTCTTTTAACAATATTTTGTAAGCGTTTGGGAACTGAGGAGACCAATTGCTGTAGTTTTGAAAGTGAAATATATTCCTATTCTTACTTGTTATAGGATTTCATTATACTTAAATTGTTACACTATTTTCCTGTGCATTCTTTCGGAGTGTTGAACCCCTCCCCATCTTTCTTTCTGAAAGACTCATGCTCTCTGGGATGCTCTACCCAGTCATGTTACTGACCTGTTGCCAATGAACCTAATTAGTTGAGATGTTCCATCAGGTTTTTTTTTAGCATTACAGAACTTTTCCAGTCTTTTGTTGCCCATGTCCCAGCTTTTTTTGAAACGTGTTGCTGCCATCAAATTCAATGTGAGCATATATTTTTCAAGAAACGATAACATTTGTCAGTTTCAACATTTGATATGTTGTCTTTAATATTTTCTATTGAATATAGGGTTTAAATGATTTGCACATTAGTGAATTCTGCTTTTCTGTACAATTTACACAGCATCCCAACATTTTTGGAAACAAGGTTGTAAATAATGAAACCAGTTCAGAGGACTAACTGAACATTGATAAAACTGTCTTTGCTTTCAATTATCCAGAAAACATTCTGATTAGTAGATGAATTTACTCTTGACCTCTGGCTGTTGAGAACATTTTATGTTGAAGAAGCATTTTACAGTGAAGGAAGCAGTAAATTATTTCTCTTTCACTAAGGAGTTCCTTCATGTTGGTCAAAGCTCATTTGTTATAGTATACAGATTCTCAGGTAGAACGATTTAGGGTTTGAGTATTCTCTACCCAGTGATCACCTTAAAATTTCAAAATGAATGTGTCGTCACTGGACTTGTATGGACCCTCTCATTCAGAATGACAATCTGTCCTTTGTCACACTCAGCTGATGATGTGACTGACAGCAGTGCAGTGGTGGCGTCATATAGTTTATACTCTGTCTATGGAGTTAGAACACACTGGAGGTGCAGCTAGTTTGATAAGGCAGATAATGTTTATTTGAAAAGACAAAAAACCTTTATCTGTGCTTAAAATAGTCTTTTTGGCCTGGATTTGCTAAGAAAACAAACTGTGAACTTTTTAATTAGTTATTTTGTGCGGTGTTTTACATACAAAAGATATGATTATTGTGATATTGAAAAAAAGCATGATATTGTAATGGAAAAAACCCATCCATTATTCCGTTTCTTTGCAACAGAATAAGTTATGTTGCCCATATTTCCTGGAGAGCTAACAGGAAAACTCCAGGTTTAGAAGATAAATTGACCTGGTGATGATTTGTTAGTGGTCTGGGTTTGTGCATGGTCACGTGTGCCTGTGGTGGCCTGTGTGTGTGTGCGTGCGAATGTGCGCTTGCCTGCATCTCAGAATGCACTCACTGTATGCCAGTCTCGCAGTTTTTCTCTTTCGCTGTGTTAGCTGCGGTGTGGTCCAGTGTCGACAGACTAATGGGAGACTATCCAGAGACCTCTTCACAGCTGGTCTCTTCTCTGCAAGACTCTTAAACTGAACTTAATCTGAAAGACTCCAACTCAATTCAATTCATGCATAACTGCTTGCAAGTATAAAATATATGTATAACTCCTCTTGGGAGGGTCTGTCGGCCAAGCTCTAAAAACGAACCTAATTAATAGGTTAGTTACCAGTAGATCTTAGAGAGATTCCACTGTCAGGGCTCAGCCCTGGTCTGGTCTGGCTCTGAAGTGTAACATCAGGCAGGTTTGCAGCAACACCCAGCCAAACTGACAGCTCTGGAAAAGGGATTTTTGGAGGGATTCTCCTCCTCCGGGTTTCTCTTGGGCAGATAGGGACCTGATTGGGCCAGTGTTCTCAGTCTGACCTCATGCTTTGGAGATCTGGAGTTGGGTGGGAAAATGTCTGCATTCTGTTTTCTCTGGCAATTACCAGAGCGACCTTGGAGCAGGTGTTGTGATCCCAGTAGAGATGTGTGATAGATATTTCCAGTGTGCTGTCAGACAACCCTCAGCCAGCCATTGTCAATGAGTGCTGTTTCCCCAGCTGCCCGCCTCTCATCCTGGCCCAGGCCCTGACAGTCCGGACACTCCTTTCCCAAGAAGGTTATTACATTTGTTTGGGCAGTGATGATCGATACACATCACCCCCTGTCCCCTATTGCATTCTCTGGTCTCTTTTCATCACATCAGCATAATCTTCAGCGATTGCCAGTAGCCCTCATCCTATACAGCTCTATATCAGACAGCCTTTGTGTAGATCATATGCAGGTGTGAGATGGAGGTTTTAAGACTGCCTATGACCCCCCCCACGCACACACAGTGATGGCTTGGTCTCTAGCCTCACATACCATAACCTAAGTCAAGCCAACCTATTAACATGAAACAAAGTTAAAACAAAAAACAACAAACAAAGCCATAGTCAGAATGCAATACAAAATTTACTTCCAGGCAGACGGACTGGCTATGTTTTATAGACAGGGAGATAATGAAGGCACATAACTGGGGTTGTGTCTTTCCTGTTTGAAATCCCTCAGGATAGTGGCATTTCCTGAGATCCACCAACGACGTCCTCTAGCGGATGTTGATGTTTTGCTTTCCTTGTTGCATTGTTTAAAATGGTGGTGCTCCCTAGATACTTACAGCTGAAGTGGTTCTTTCTGCCTGTCCTCTCTGGTCTGTGTGAGCAGGCTTGACTCCTGACAGCTTCCAAGACCTCCCTATGAAACAGGCTGTGTTCCATTCTATGGGAGTTTGTTGATGTTCTGATTAAACCGTTCAGTCAGTCGTACTGGGCTTCAGTTAGACTTGTGTTATGAGGGTAAGGACGTCCCATATTTTGAGTAGGCCTGCCCATCATGCTCCAGTTCCTCCAAGCTGCCCTGTTCTGAGACTTCAGAGAAGACGTCAGCAGGAGCAACCAATGTCACCCTACATTAAGGGATTTTGAGTGGCAGTGTTTTAAAATAGTCACATTTGAATGTATAGTTTAGTAATATGAGAGAGATGGTCAGGGATGGTCAGACTGAATAACTTTGCAATGCACTGTGTATTAGGACTGTCAAAGGTAATGCAAGAATCCATTTATCTCTCTCCCAGAGAAAATGCCCCACCCCAAACATAAGAATGCCACCAGTTTATACTTCGGTTAATGCTCTTGAGTACCGATACCTCTTGAGAACCGATAACTCTTGAGAACAGGGCAAATAGAGGCATGGTCCCCACCTCATCACTCGTGTCAGATGGGTTCAACAGGGCGACTAGAGGCATGGACCCCACCTCGTCACTCATGTTAGATGTGTTAAACAGGACAAATGGAGGCATGGACCCCACCTCGTCACTCATGTCAGATGTGTTAAACAGGGCAAATAGAGGCATGGACCCCACCTCGTAAATCATATCAATAATGATTGACTCAATAATGATTACCATCACATGCAACACTACCAGAATGGGACTGTACTGTGGATTTCAACACACCCAGCATGCTCATAGTTCAGTGTAGGCAATACAGTAGAGTGTGATCTGAAGGACATTACTCCCTTTGTTTTGCTGTTCCATCTCTGACACACCATGAATGCATGCATGCATGCATGCATACATACATGCATACATACAGTATCTCACAAAAGTGAGTACACCCCTCACATTTTTGCAAATATTTGATTATATCTTTTCATGTGGCAACACTGAGGAAATGACACTTTGCTACAATGTAAAGTAGTGAGTGTACAGCTTGTATAACAGTGTAAATTTTACTGTCCCCTCAAAATAACTCAACACACAGCCATTAATGTCTTAACAGCTGGCTACAAAAGTGAGTACACCCCTAAGTGATAATAAATTGGGCCCAAGTAGCTATTTTCCCTCCCCGGTGTCATGTGACTCGTTAGTGTTACAAGGTCTCAGGTGTGAATGGGGAGTGGGTGTGTTAAATTTGGTGTTATCGCTCTCACACTCCCTCATACTGGTCACTGGAAATTCAACATGGCACCTCATGGGAAAGAACTCTCTGAGGATCTGAAAAAAAGAATTGTTGCTCTACATAAAGATGGCCTAGGCTATAAGAAGATTTCCAAGACCCTGAAACTGAGCTGCTGCACGGTGGCCAAGACCATACATCGGTTTAACAGGACAGGTTCCACTCAGAACAGGCCTCGCCATGGTCGACCAAAGAGGTTGAGTGTACGTGCTCAGCGTCATATCCAGAGGTTGTCTTTAGGAAATAGACGTAAGAGTGCTGCCAGCATTGCTGCAGAGGTTGAAGGGGTGGGGTGTCAGCCTGTCAGTGCTCATACCATACGCCGCACTCTGCATCAAATTTGTCTGCATGGCTGTCGTCCCAGAAGAAAGCCTCTTCTAAAGATGATGCACAAGAAAGCCCGCAAACAGTTTGCTAAAGACAAGCAGACTAAGGACATGGATTACTGGAACCATGTCCTGTGGTCTGTTGAGACCAAGATAAACTTATTTGGTTCAGATGGTGTCATGCGTGTGTGGCGGCAACCAGGTGAGGAGTACAAAGACAAGTGTGTCTTGCCTACAGTCAAGCATGGTGGTGGGAGTGTCATGGTCTGGGGCTGCATGAGTGCTGTGGGGCACTGGGGAGGTACAGTGTATTGAGGGAACCATGAATACCAACATGTACTGTGACATACTGAAGCAGAGCATGATCCCCTCCCTTTGGAGACTGGGCCACAGGGCAGTATTCCAACATGATAACGACCCCAAACACACCTCCAAGATGACCACTGCCTTGCTAAAGAAGCTGAGGGTAAAGGTGATGGACTGGCCAAGAATGTCTCCAGACCTAAACCCTATTAAGCATCTGTGGGGCATCCTTAAACGGAAGGTGGGGGAGCGCAAGGTGTCTAACATCCACCAGCTCTGTGATGTCGTCATGGAGGTGTGGAAGAGGACTCCAGTGGCAACCTATGAAGCTCTGGTGAACTCCATGCCCAAGAGGGTTAAGGCAGTGCTGGAATATAATGGTGGCCACACAAAATATTGACACTTTGGGCCCAATTTGGACATTTTCACTTAGGGGTGTACTCACTTTTGTTGCCAGCGGTTTAGACATTAATGGCTGTGTGATGTGTTATTTTGAGGGGACAGCAAATTTACACTGTTATACAAGCTGTACACTCACTACTTTACATTGTAGCAGAGTCATTTCCTCAGTGTTGTCACATGAAAAGATACAATCAAATATTTACAAAAATGTGATGGGTGTACTCACTTCTGTGAGATACTGTACATGCATACATACATACATGCATACATGCGCGCGTGCACACAGTTTTAATACATATTAATAGCATGTGGTTGATTGAAAAAGTCTTATGTTGCAAATATCCAGGCCTATAGAAAGCGAGAGCGCATCTTTCTCCAAACATTGAGGAGTGTGACGCACACATTCCTATATCTGCCATCTCTTTGTCCATGCTTACCAGAGTGAAAAGAAGGACATTGTCTCTGGTCTGGCCTGGGCCTCTCTCCTGTTGTAGCTCAGAGTATCCCAGCAAGCATTCAGAGGACCATAGCACAGCCTATTAACGTTCCAGGGACGTCCTAGTGACCGATTTTTGTTTGCAATATGTGGAACACTGTTCACAACACACAGCCTGCATGAATAGCATCCCCTTTCTCTCTTCTAAGTCCCAAATTGCCCCATCTGCACTCAGTTTGTTTGTTCATGTGCGTCATCCAAATGCACAAGTGTTTCAATGATGACCGACTGGAAATAGTTGAGGGGGTACAGCAGGGCTGCTAACCATGTACAGTACCAGTCAAATGTGTGTCCAAACTTTTGACTGGTACTGTATATTGTTTGCATATGTGCAAAAACGCATTGCAATTACTCATGCAAGTTAAGAGAAAACACTTGGAATCATAGATATCTTGTATAGAACAACTGGATAACTGCATTTAACAGAACAGCACACAAAGTTATAGTGCTTGTTGTATACATTTTTCTGCATTATTTACAATGTATACCGTGAAATATGTGGTTTTTAGTAGATTACCCGTTCAGGTGAGGAGGCAAGACTTGGTGTGTGGAAAACAGCAAAGAGGAGAATTGACAATAAACTATAAAAATGACATTACACATGACTTTGATGTTTCGAAATATTGTATGGTCTTGTGCTAAGAATATTGCATGTGTCTACATTGGAATTTCAATGTGAATTTGATAACTTGTGCAACCCTAGAGTAGGGGCCAGTTACCCTCTCCAGTGGCTACTTTCAGCTACTGTGAAATTACATCTTATCCATGAGCAAAGTGGAATCTGATAAGGCATTAGTTGTTAGACACAAAATAATGTAATGGTGTCCGTTGTTAATAGAATGGAGTAGTGTCTGCATTTGACTGTCTGATTTCTAACCTTGACACATGTAAAAAAATGGTACAATGGCACTACAGTATACTGAGGTACAATCATGAGCCTAGGTTCGTTGGTACTTATTAAAGGCTTTTGTTTCTCCTCCAAGGCTACTGGCTGGCCTGGACAGGAAACCAGTATTTCAGCTGTCCCATATGCAACAGGGCTCTCATATACCATGATGATATTCTCTGGGTGTGGTTTGTATTCCACTGTCTGCCGCTGGCATCAGGGAGTCATTCAAAAGGTTTTACCTTTCTGTTATGATGGACTTTTAGTTCTCTTTTATGACGGCCAACAGTTCCTGGAGGGATGCCGAGGTAATAACATGATGGTGGACAGCAGGACAACAGAGGCCCTCCAGTTATATGTATAATCTGCTGTCTCCATCACTCTCTCCTCTGTTTGTTTGTTTCTTTCTGGCTTCCTCAGTGGCAGCTGGTAATCTGTTCAGGCTCTGACTCAGCTCATGTGTAGTGTCCTTATAAGGACAAATGTTGTCTAACACTGGAGTTTAAAGCAACGGTCCCATCTGCTGCTTTGGCTGTACTCTAACTCCCGTTCTGGAAATTATTACACCCCTACCCCATTCACACAAAACACAGAGACACATTTTTCATTATTCGTATAGAATTTCTTTTCAGCTTTACACTTTTTTTCGGTTTTTACTGGATGCTGGTCATAATGCCTGCCCAAAACCGTCATTTGGATACACCTATGAGATATACACGGTGCCATTGTAACTGAGACTGGGCCTGGTAGTGGAGGGGACGCAGTGGAGCAGTGGGATGACGTTGCTCAGACTCTGTCATGGTGACTCACTCTGTACCACAGGCAGGCTGGTGACTGAACCTCCTCTGTTGTGACACACGGTGGAGTCTCTCGGTGTCAGCCTGTCGGCCTATAGGGAGTGGAAACAGAGCAGGGCAGTATGTCTTTCTAAGTGATTAGTCACACACTACACTGACTTTAAGTGTATTGGCTGTGAGGTCAAGCCAGCAGCACTGTACTGCCACGTGATTGGGCCACCCATATCTTCATGGCTGCTGCAAAGCCTCTGTTAGTAGTGACTGGTCTAACTCCATTGAGTTCTCTCTTTCAACACCATCTTGATACTCTTCAGAGAACCAAACCATGACACTAAAGTTTTTGTAACAACCAAGCTGAAAGATCTGTCCTCTGACCACAGCCTGTGACTTTGCTCTAAGGTTTCTGTAGATACGTATTTGACACAGTGTAACTAACAATGTGTTATCCATTGTAGCGGTGGTATATTGGCTTGGGACTGGTATGTAGCTGCTCTGGTTTGTTTTCCCTACTGTACCGTTTCACCGCAGGCAGGCAGAGTCGGGCGTGGGCTGGGTGCCTGGTTCTGAGGTCTCTTTATGAGCCGGTCTTCAGCTGGTTGGCATTGAGAAGGTCTGGTGCTCCATAATCACATGCTTATCGACACTGATTGATTGAGTTACTTCAGCTGAATGCTTTTATGAATTCGTTGGAGGTCTTAATTCCATGGGGTTTCTTTTGAAGTGTGCTGTTGGGCTACAGGATGTTGATTCACACAGGGCAGCATGCCTTAAAAAGGCTGCTTATGCCTTTTTAGGGGTACTGCTAGTGACTTATCCGTTCCTCTTGTACTATCCAAATGATGTGCATTGCTAGTCAAAGTTGAGTTTTAATATCAGCATGTTAGCTTGCTAGCTATCTCGTTTCCAGTATAACTAGCATTAAATAAGCATCATTGTTTATGTTTGTGTAGCTCAGTTGGTAAAGCATAGTGTTTATGTCAAAGTTGTGAGTTTAATTCCAATGGTTTGCCAAGGCAAAAAGTATAAAAACAAGCACTATAACTTTGCGTGCTGTTCTGTTAAATGCAGTTATCTGGTTGTTCTATGATTCCAAGTTTTTTCTCTTAACTTGCATGAGTAATTGCAATGCGTTTTTGCACATATGCGAACAATATACTAAAATATTCACATATACAGTACCAGTCAAAAGTTTGGACACACATTTGACTGGTACTGTACATGGTTAGCAGCCCTGCTGTACCCCCTCAACTATTTCCAATCCGTCATCATTGAAACACAAACAAAAAAATGGAGGGCAGATGGGGCAATTTGGGACTTAGAAGAGAGAAAGGGGATGCTATTCTCACTCCCCCTGGAGTGAGATAGAAGATTTGATTAATTTGCTTACACTAAAGGGGTCACCAGACACTGTCCTAACGCATCACTCCTGATGACCCAACCCCGCCTCTAACTGTCTGAGTCAGAAGACTCCACCTCACGTCAGTGGTGTTGACAGCATAATGATGTTTACTGTAACTGTGGCTTCATACTTTGTGTAAGTGGGACATATTTCTTATCTCTTTTCACTGACTCATGCATGTTTCCTCTGGCCTCATGAGCTGTGACAGAGCTTTTTTTATTTCCTTCCTTTCATTTACATTTTTTTTTTTTTTTACAGTGCTCTGGACAGCCCTTGAGAACGGAGTGCTTTCAGTCAAGCAAGGAGCTCAGTTCAGGCAGTACAGAACATTAAATACATTCAGTACTGTGTGCATAGTGTCCTGGCTCAGGAAAAACTCCCTTCTGTTTGTGTTTTTTTGGTTTGACCAAAGTGATGGTTGGTAACCCGGGTGATACAGTAGTGTAATTTGGTGCCGTTACTGGGCCTCTGGACTGTGGACTTGTCCTTGTCTACACTCCTTTCATTCTCCCCTTCTTCCTGACCATATGCCACCACTGAAGGCTCCATAAGGGTTAAACACTTCTGGGCGCCAAAAGTCAGAGAACTTTGTGTGTATGTGTGTTTCCGTGTCTGGTTTTTTTAACTGTTATTTAGCGGTTTACCTGGAATACAGCCAAGTGCAAGGTGTGTTTTATTTGCTCTGTTATTACTCATTACCTTCCTGTACTGGCCTAGTCCTTGGCACCAACGGATTTCTTTTCCTGTTTCCCCTTTTTGAAATGGGTGGTTGTATGGAATGAAGGTTCCACACCAAGGTTCACCTGAGCATCCCAAACTTTTTTTAATTACCAATTGAAAATTGTTCTGTATCATCCTTTATCTATAGTATTTTTAAGTGCAGCCTGGATTTTTCTGTCTTTTTAGGGAATTTATAAACCAGGTCTCCCAACTCTCAAGGGTGATGCATAACAACTAGGCTTTCCATGCCTTTCTTAACTCCCAAAGATTCACTTTGCAGTCTAATGCAACAAATCTGTTTCCCTGAGCTTCAAAAGAAACCCACTGATCGTAACAGTTTGCTGTTTGCAGATACTGTACTGTCGCTAAAATATCCCCTCAAGTCTCCTTATACCTCTACTGGATGGAAAATGCGAATGGCTCTAGATACGCCAAAGAACCCGAAACAGGGAAACAAATCCCAATCAAACATGTTATATTATATGGTGTTTTTCTTAGGACTTATTAAATTATGAGCAAAATGAAGCGTGAATTAAGTGCTGTCGCATAACAGCCACTCACTTTTCCTGATATACCCAGTTATTGATTGTCTGTAGATACAAATAAAATGTTGCCTCTATGTTTTTACTTAAATCAAATACAGCCTTTGGCTAACATGTTGATCCTTCTCCAGATACTGGCGTGTTTCATGTAACATCCATAACGCTTCCAGTAAACTGTGTCCACCATGCTAAAATATAGTCCAGTTTTGGAGGTACACACATACCAGCGGGAACACACACATCCCAAGGTATATTTACCATAGTTCCTAGTCACCAATTAAGTCTAGTCCTGGGCTAAAAATCAAACTCAAGGGAAGATTTCCATTGGAATTAAATTTTAGTCCTGAAATTAGGTTTAATCTTTGTATAGGAAACAGCTCCTTAGTTTGTCCATTCGGCGAGACATCAGATTTTGTTTTAGCATATAAACCTTTTAATTTATTTGGCCCAGGGTTCGGTCAACTTAATGGCCAGTTGGTATCTTTTTGGACCCCACCTGATGCTGTCAGCATGGAGGACAGGTCAGAATCTGATGATCACAAGTAATGGATTATGTTTCATCCTGTACCATCATCACCTTGTGATCTTAATCCCTGTCTGTCTGCCTTGTTGGGAATGATTGGGCTAATTAATCATGAAAGCTGGTAGCACCAGCCAGACCATCTTTTCATTTGTAGTACATAATATGTCCCGTTCACGGCATGAAGAAAGCACTTTCTTTAAAAAGGATAATCAACAGAAATGTATGTAATTTGTATGTGAAGGATTGCCACACCACGGGCTGTGTGTGGAGACGCTCCAGCTGGAGTCCAGGTCTCACCTGTTTTCATTGAATTCATTTTCCCTTTAGGCTCCATGCACTTTCTCTGTTAAAAATAATAATAAAATTGGTATCTTTATCACAAAAATTAGACCACTACATCCTGTTTAAGACAGCATTAATCGTAGTGTTGTAACATCCAGTGTATGTGGGGAGACTAAAGTCCCCACTAGGAGAACATGTACAACTTGCAATTGAACAGTGTTAGAATTTGGATTTTAGGCTTAGGCAAACGTGTGAGCATGCAAGAGATACTGAGGGGAGGTGAAAATGTTTTCATTTCCTCTCACTTCTGCCCTTGAACCTCTCCTCTCTGACCATCCTCCCAGCCGTGTGTCGTCTGGGTAGGTCTGCCTGCTTGTCCGTCCCGGTACCCTCCCCACACTCCTCTTTGTGAGTTTGCTGGAATGTGAGGAATGACCTAGACTTTCCCACCCTGCTCTTGTCTGCCCAATTTTAGGCATGACCAACTCTCTCTCTATTCCTCTGTCATCCTATCCCACCATTAATGCTACATTCGTAACCAAGTGGGAATTTACTACACATGACTTTGGAAAATCTTCTGGAACCGGCCAACTGATTATTGATCATCGGAATCTCATCTGTCATCCCTGAACTCTGGCATGCTGACCTCTGACATCTAATATTGAAATTAATTAGATAACAGCATTTTCGAAAAATTAAATGTAACAACAAATTATTGATATAAAACACTGTTTTTTAACACTATAATTTCTTTAAAAGCATGATTACTGTACTTTGTTGCTCAATCAGCATTTCTCAAGTTCATAGCATGTCAACTGGTATTTACGACTTCAGAACTGCTAAATTCTACCACATGGTTGCGAATGCAGAATAATTTTATTTTGCCTCCCACCTCATTTCCTCCACTTCATTCATACCCTTTCTCCTTGACATTTTCTCCTCAGTCAGCTTAAGACTCTAAATGTCTCCAAATTATTTGGAACCCCATGACGTGCTTGGCTCTTTATTTTACCAAACAGCCGAGTGGCCTCAAACCCAACGACCCTATCCCTCCCCATGAGGAATACTGTACCTTCTCTGGTTTTTCTTTTATAATTCACAGGGGCTGTTTAGGGCTGCCTGTTTGCTCCCCAATTTTACAGCCCCTTTGCCCTCACACTCCTGTACGTCAGGCTGTACTGACGTGCCTAAACCGTGTTGACTGTTTCAGGAAGCTGTTTTGTTTCCCAGTACCGTCCAGAGAAAATGGTACTCGCTGTCAACTTCCTCCCCCTCCCACCCATGTCACTCACAGTAAAACAGCTGTTTTGTCACAGTTTCTATGTTGCTGTGGACATGCACACAGACAGCCATGCGCACGCTTCAACTTGAGCTCCTGTCTTAAAACACCTAACTGATGGAGCCGTGTGAAGATGAGTAAAGGCTAACGGTTGGGAAGTGCTCAAATCAGCAGTCTGTCAGCCAGCAGTCATCCACAGCACCCAGGGTTCTGTTCACCAGCTGGAAGACGATAGTGCATACCTGTAGATATTCTGTGGGATAACACCTGGGCCTCAGAGGCTGACAACTTCAGAGCTGCGCTATTGGATAACAGGCAGCCTGTCCTGGATTTTCTCCTACACGCCAGTAGCTCAGCAGCATCTGAGACGCTATCTGCTTCTCATTCTCCTCTCCATACTCTGGTGGTCCTCACTCGGTGCTTTAGGGAAGTTAGATAATTTGTTGCAAAACTTTAAAACATTCTTTAAGCTGTGCTGACCTTGTGACTTCTTACCACACACCAACAGCAGCATAGTGCTGCCTCACAGGCCAATGTACAACTAACACCTCCTGCTGTTCAACTGCCATTTTAAACCTATTTTGTTTGCTTAAGAAGGTGAGGAAAATTCACACACACAGCACTCATAAAGTGAGCATTACATTTAAAGCTGTGGTCTAGTCCTGATCAGAGATCAGGGATAAAATGTTCACAGTGCTGGGGTTTCTGCCATGTGTTCAGCAGGGCAGGGCCACCAATAGCTGACCTTATTTAAACACACAGTTCTTAACAAGCTTGTAAAACTGGGTTAATTAGAGGGCTGTGGGGGTACCACTGTGTGTGTAGAGAACAGGGTAGGGGCTGTTTCCCATAGATAAACTGTGATGCGCAACAGGATAGGGGCTGTTTCCCATAGACAAACTGTGATGAGCTTCAGGCAGAGGTGGAACCACAGGTCCCAGAGTGGTATGGCTATTCCCTAATCATCCAATTATTTTTGAGCCATTCTGTTGAAAAGATACCTTGTGTGTTTTGGATCACTGTCTGGTTGCAAGATCCATCTTCGGTTTTGATTTAGCTTTTTGACAGATGGCCTCACATTCTCCTCTGGTTCAATATGAAATTCATGGTTGACTCAATGATTGCAAGTTGGCCAGGTCTTGAGGGAGGTAAATCTGTCCCAAACCATAATGTCACTGCCTCCATGCTTTATGGTTTGTATTAGGGTCTTCTTTTCAAACATTCGTTTCCACCAAACATGGCGCCTGGCGTTGCGGCCTACCAACTCCACCTTTGACTAATCTATCCAGAGGGTGATGTTCCAGTAGTTTTGGTATTTACCCAGGTGTTGTTTGGCCAACATTAGTCATGTCTAGATATTATTTTGAGAGCAGATGTTTCTTCCTTCTTGACCTCCTATAGATGCCAAGTTTGTGCAGTCTCTTACAGTTGACTCATGCACTTCAACGTTGATTGAGGAAAGGGAGGCCTACAGACCCTTTGATGTTACCCTGGGATTCTTAAAGACTTCTGTGTGCATCTTTTGGTCAGGTCTTGGGTGGAATTTGTACTTCTCCATTTGTATATGATCTCTCAGACAGTGGAATGATTTACTTTGAATTGCCTGGAAATGGCTTTGTAACCCCTTCCCGATTCATGGGCATCAATAATCTTTCTTCTGAGGGCCTTGGATAGGTCTTTTGATCTTGTCATGATTTGTTAACACACACCCATATGGTAAACTCAATCCAGGCCAAGTTTCTAATCTTAATGGAAGGCTTGACCCTCCTGAGTTATTCCCTAATGATTTAAAATCATTCTTATCTGTTTTGGTGCACCTGATTCACATTTTATCCATTTTATGCAATGGTATAGATGTACTTACTTTTTCAACATAAGAAAATTGCATTTCTGTTTATTTTACCTGCATAATTGGTAATTGTGTAAATCTTTTTGTGTGAATTAAATTGAATGAACATTTCCACTTCATCTAATGGTGACCAGATTTCCATATGGGAAAGACAATTTGACTAGAATTTATTTTTTGTTAGGGCATTTCTTGTTGTATATTTCATAGATTGTTAGCTGCTTTTGCAAGGAGGGCTGCTGTTTGACGAGGCTAAATTGAGGCAAGTGTGCAGGTAAAAAGTAATATAATTAACAGCTGACTTTTAACTAGCTAGTAGCTAACGTTTGCAGAGATAAAGAACGGCCAAATAGTACGACTGGTGAAGAACCTGCATTAGCATTCTGATGTGAAGGCCAGGAATTGTGCCTGAGGCAAATCTGTCTGAAAACCAGCATTTTGCCCCTTCTTTGTAACTCTTTGTGTCAGTTTACATTATTAAACCAAGTCAAGTACTCCACTGCCACACCGGATTAATAACTGCTGTGGCAAATGTTGCTTTGCCACGTTTTCCAGCAGCTCTGGCTTCAAAGACCTGATCCAGCGGGGCTTTAAGGGGTTTTTTTCTGGATCAAAAAGAGGCTTAGCTTGTGTCTGTGACAAGTTGACCCATACTGTATGTCTAAAAGGCTTAAGAGTGTGAATATCAAGGTCTGGAGGACAAAGGCATAGAAAGATATGTATATTTTTTTGTATATATTTATAAGCTTAAACAATAAGTTCTTTGTTAAGAGGTAGAATTGCTATGGCTGGGTCTTAACTTCTAAAAGGCCTAAATTACTTCAGTGTTGAGGTTGACTATTAACCAATAAGTAGGTAAGTTTACATGCAAGCATTGCATGATCAATGTTACAAATGTTAAGCCAAAGCCACATGATCAACCCAGGCCTGTCTGTAGACCTTGTTATTCATACACTCAGGCCTTTTGGATGTACTTTATGGGTAAGCTACTACCTGAACAGGTAATGACAGCTGTTAATTGTTTACAAAAATGTGATTGCTGGTAAACTACAACCCTGTTTCCAAAAAATTTGGGACACTGCGTAAAATGCAAAGAACGGAATGTAATGATGTGCAAATCATTTAAACCCTATATTCAATAGAAAACGGTACAAATACAACATGTCAAATGTTGAAACTGAGAAATATTATTGTTTCTTGAAAAAAATATGCCCAATTTGAATTTGATGCCGGCAACATGTTTCAAAAAAGCTGGGACAGGGACAACAAAAGACTGGAAACATGTAATGCTAGAAAAAAAATGGTGGAATATCTCAACTAATTAGGTTAATTGGTAACAGGTCAGTAACATGATTGGGTACAAAAAGAGCATCCCAGAGAGGATGTGTCTTTCAGAAGTAAAGATGGGGAGGAGTTCATCACTCTGTGCGGGCAAATAGTTCAACAATTCAAGAATAACATTTCTCAACATAAAATTGCTAAGAGTTTCGGGATCTCTTCATCTATAGTAAATAATATCATTAAAAGATTTAAAGAATCCGGAGAAATCTCTAAACGCAACGGACAAGGCCAAAAACGAATATTGGATGGCCGTGATCTTCGGGCCCTCAGGCGGCACTGCATTAAAAGCAGACACAATTCTGTAGTGGAAATCACTGCATGGGCTCTGGAACACTTCCGAAAACCATTGTCTGTGAATACAGTACGTTGCTGCATCCACAAATGCAAGTGACAACTCTACCATGCAAAGAAACCAGATATAAACAAGATCCAGAAATGCCACCGCCTTCTCTGGTCACAAACCCATTTAAGATGGACTGAGGCGAAGAGGAAAACTCCTGTGGTCTGACAAATAAACATTTGAAATTCATTTTGTGTGCCGCGTCCTCCAGACTAAAGGGGAGAGTGACCATCTGGCTTATCAGCGCACAGTTCAAAAGCCAGCATCCGTGATGGTATGGGGGTGCATTAGTGTACATGGCATGGGTGACTTGCACATCTTTGAAGGCCCCATTAATGCTGAACAATACATACAGGTTTTGGCAACGTCTTTTTCAGGGAAGGCCTTGCTTATTTCAGCAAGACAATGCCAAACCACATTCTGCATGTATTCCGACAGCATGTCTCTGTAGTAAGAATCTGGGTGCTAAACTGGCCTTCCTGCAGTCCAGACCTGTCACCAATTGAAAACATTTGGCACATAATGATACGAAAAATACGACAAAGGAGACCCCGAACTGTTGAGCCACTGAAATCCTATATGAAGCCAGAATGGTAAAACATTTCACTTTCAAAACTACAGCAATTGGTCTCCTCAGTTCCCAAACGCTTACAGAGTATTGTGAAAAGAGGTGATGCAACACAGTGGTAAATATGCCACTGTCCCAAATTTTTTGAAACATGTTGCTGGCATCAATTTCAAAATGGGCACATATTTTTCCAAAAACAACATTTCTCAGTTTCAACATTTGACATGTTGTCTTTGTACTATTTTCAACTAAATATAGGGATAAATGATTTGCACATTATCAAAAAAAAAATGTGTTAGCTTTTTAAACAGCGTATCAACTTTTTTGGAAACGGTTGTATTTTGCACATCGTCCATTGGTTGTTTAAGGGGAAGGGGGTTGCGGTCACTGCGATTGCCACATTTTGTGACATTGCTGTGGAGTAAAGTTTGTCAGGCCTTAGGAGCACACTAAAGGCCTGGGGCCCCAAGCAGTAGCCTGCCTTTCCAGTTCACAAGCTACGAGTCTGGTTCTGTGGATCTGAATCTGCAATGTGCAGCGCAATAAGCATGTTTTGGAAATTGACTGGCATATCATAACTCCGCGGTTCACGTGTGCGTATTGAACCACAGGAGGTGTATTGAACAGTTCGATAACAGTGTACTTTTGGCTCCTTTTAACTTGCTGTTTAAACAGGTGGTATTCCTTAACACATTTGGAAAATAAAGCTGATGTGGGCATCAAGGGCCGCAGTGTGACGTAAGCTTCTGGTGTGTGTTCCAATGTGCTTACTCACTTACTCATGGACCCGCCTGCTCTTCTGTGTTTAGCTGGATGGGACAATGGACCTGGATGAGAGGCGTTTGATCCGTTCAGCCATCAGGGAGCTGCGGAGGAGGGAGATCGAGGACATGGAGGCAGCTCTGGCCAGCAAACGCTTCCGACCCACATGCCTCAACCAGAACGACAACAAGGAGAACCAACTCACAAACCGGTGGGCATCCTAAACGTGTGCGTGTGCGTGTGCGCGCATACATGTGAAAGCACACGTACGTGCGCGTTCAGGTACATGTGAGGACGGGCAAAGGAAGGGTGAACAAAGAGTATGGAAACTGTTGACAATTTAGCCCCCTTTCCAACCTTTTTCTTTGCAAGTACAGTACATTTTAAAATCATTTTGTAAATATGTAATTTAGGTTGATTTCTTTGAATCATTAATGTACATCACAATCAATGATTTAAACTACAATATATTCCACGTTTGTCACATATGTTGAAATTGTTGCTGTTTGATAACCTTGTAACTCCAATTGTTTTTTTGGAACAGAAGGGTTAAAATTGAGACCACTGCAAATTGAACGCTTCTGTTCCTCACTCAAAACTTTCCTTTTCAACTTTTTTGGAAAGGAAAGAAAAAGGTGCAGTGGTTTCTTAATTTTTTCTGGAGCTGTATATTGAAACCTTTTTTATCTTTCCAGTACTGAGAAAATATGTTAGAATTGGTTAATTGTTTCATAATTGTATGTTAGTTAATAGGTAAATGTGGGCAATTTTTCATTTGCCTGAAATGTCTTTTTGTGTGAACCTCTTTGTCCCATCACACCATGCAGATGGAAAACCTGATGACTCTGTAGCTGTTGCTTCTTGTCATAATTTAGAATCCAGTTACAGTACTAACAGGCTAATATCCCTTTGTGTGCCCATCATAATCATTGGAGTTTCTATTTGTTTTTATTGGGCTGTAATCGTAATGAGTTCAGCCTGCAGTGTCTAGGCCGAGCCTTCTAGCACATGCTGGCTTTCTGCTCCCCCCTGCTAATTGACTGGCTTCATTATAGTAGCTTTACTGAATCCAGGCGGACTGCTGCTTCTAGTGGACTTCTTTTCTGGGTTGCACATCTGACTTCACAGTTCTTCACTGGCTGTAAGGTCCTACGTCCCTACTCAAACTGGATTCTATTAGGAATGACTGTTAAATGAGTTCCATTTGCTGTGGTAGTTGGATTACTTGGGTTACAAAAATAACAGAGGAGCCCCTTTAAAGCTGGAGGAATATGTGTGTTAACCCAATGCATGTATGTGCGTACACACACACACACACACACACACACACACACACACACACACACACACACACACACACACACACACACACACAGACAGAGAGAAAGCCTTCTCAAAGCAACATTATCCTTTGCTGCTCACTGCAGGAATGTAAAATATTCTCTTCCAAGTTCCACACATCCTTCAAAACCAATGGGGTGAGGAGAAATGGAAATAGGGGGAATTATGGAGAAAGAGGCAGAGAGATGGAGAGATGTATGGTAGAGATTAGGAAGAACTCTCCAGGCTACAGTATGTGCATTTCTCCCCTATACGTGGCTGTTAGGCTGTCACTTTTTCCAGGCTGATTTTGGGAATCTTATTCTTTGAGGGTTGACATTTGTTTTTTCTTGGCCAATAAAATGCCAGGCCTTTCCAGTTGATCCACAGCCTGCTTGTGATATGAACACTGGAGCTCCCAGTGGAACCAGTGAGGGCCAGAACAAAGCATCATGCTTCTGAATGTAGATTACACAGCCCTTCTGGCTACTGTAACACATGTGCGTGGTCAAGCATCACTAAATACGACAAAGGCAGCACTCTGAAGGGATGTGATGAATGGACAATTACTGTAAATGTATAAGTGCCATATTTTCTTAATTTTTAATCAGCTGAAAAAAATATTTAAATGAGATTTGAATTCACTTTAAAGAAATTGTCTAGGCAATGCAGTATCTTCTACTAGGCAATGCAGTATCTTCTACTAGGCAATGCAGTATCTTCTACTAGGCAATGCAGTATCTTCTACTAGGCAA
>JACXGI010004647.1:0-52231 GCA_016801175.1 Esox masquinongy | reverse complement strand
GCCTACAGAACTAGACTGAGAGACCATTTAAAGGCCTTTGCAGGTGTTTTGAGTTAATTAGCTGATTAGAGTGTGGCACCAGGTGTCTTCAATATTGAACCTTTTCACAATATTCTAATTTTCTGAGATACTGATTTGGGGTTTTCATTAGTTGTCAGTTATAATCATCAAAATTAAAAGAAATAAACACTTGAAATATGTCAGTCTGTGTGGAATGAATGTATACATTATACAAGTTTCACTTTTTGAATGGAATTACTGAAATAAATCAACTTTTTGATGATATTCTAATTATATGACCAGCACCTGTAAGTGCGTTAAAGCACAGTGAGGTATGCTGGAGGCTGTGGAGGCCCTTTGTCTGCTTTGCTTTAACTAGAGAGATGTTGGTGAGGTATAGGGGAGAAACCGTGGAGATGACGTCACACTACACAAGAGCAAAAAACATTGCTGTAGGGCACGTGTTTTAATGATGAATGTATTCATAATGGAATTAGGTCTTTATGCTTTATTTGTGGTGGAATGTATACATTCATCATGAATCCACCCAAGACCAAGTCTATTGTCCTGCTTGATAGCATGACCTTGGGAGCAGCTCTCATAAAGTAACAATTATATGAATACAAACACAAGCATTCACCTATATATGCAAACATACACACAAAACACACTTGACGCACACACAGAGAAACACACATGCACGTTACAGAAAATGCTGTCTTTATGGGGATAGGTTTGAATGAGAATAAAGCTATTTCCTGAACACTGAAATGTAAGCCTCACGCCAGCGGTAACTTTTAACCTAAACACTTAAGATGAGAATTAACTTTTTTTCCTTTTCTAATAGGCACCAAGGTCAAATTTTCCTTGTTTCACTGTCCTTGCATGGAGTTTGGGTCACTGCCAGTGTAATAATGCCATTACACACAAACACTCACACATACACCAAATGGCTACATTTTTAAATGAGAGATAAGGTGGAGAGAAGGCTTCTGTGTCTCCCCGTCGAATGCTCATGAGCGTTGTAACATTAGTCCAATATCACCAGGTATATGAGACCGTAATCAACGGTTTTATGTTAATTGTATTTGTTTATGAGCAAATGAATGGCAAGGATGCAAAGCTAATGATAATGTGGGGGCATGAGGCATGATGGGATTCCTGAAGAATTCATTAGTTGTTTACAGGTAATTAGAGGCAATAATGAAGGTGATTAGTGAGCATGACGCACGCACACACACACACGCACGCACGCACGCACACACACTACAGCTAACAATCTAATCCTTCCCTGTTCCTCCCACCCAGGGTTTCTGAAAGTCTTTATGGAAAGTGCTGACATAGTGGTCTGCTACTCCAAGCATTGGATGCAGATTTTTTTTAAACTCCTTTCCCCATCACTGTTTTGTTTCCTAGTGCTCAGTCTTTTCCACTATTCCAATCCAGTAAAAAATTCCTCACCCCAGCAGAGTAGGAATATGACAGAAGCACGCTCTTTTCTTCCAGAGTACAAACAGAAGCCAAAATCAATGTCTCCAATCTCAATAGACAATATTTCACTTCTCACCTGGGTCTAAGACTCCAAGTCCTATAATTAAGCATCAAACCAGATGATTATTTTACAGTGATAAGCGGCAAAGCAATGGCCGGTAGCCCCTCCCCCCCGCGTTGTAATAGGCCTGCAGTGGCTTCTGACTGCAACCGCGGCTCATTAGTGTCAGTGGGGGGATAATCACACTGTAAAACCAACGCTGTGACTGATGACCACATGGCACATCCTCACTGCTCATATAGGGCGACTTCGTAGTCTTATTCAGAGACAGTCTGGGTCCATATTCATTTATGACTGAGAAAACCGACATAGGGTCAGTTTAGGCAGTTTCTGTCCATAATTAATAACATTATTGAATAGGAAATTGTAATCTGATTCCTGATCAGTACTCTTTGGATGCATTGAAGCTCTTGTGTGTACATTATAACACCGTGGAGAACTAACTTCAGGAGTATTATGGATAGGCAGGAGACACTGTAGGTAGCCGTTACTTACAAAGGCTGCTGAGCCTGAGAGGGAAGTTAACGTAAAACGCTTTATCATATTGATCAACTGAGAGTTGCGAAGGTGCGAGTGTGTGGAGGAATTATTGGGTAGAAATGGTATAACACTGCAATTCATTGGCTAAGAAAGGGGTTCTGGGCAGAGTATAGGCAGTGACTAATGATCCAGGATCAGGCCAGGACCCAGACAATCTGATACTCAGACTCCGACATTTACAGGTACATGCCACCTGCACTAGAAGTCATTTAAAATGTCCTCTTGGGTCACAGTTACAGCGAGAAATTCAATCACCTTGTCTGCTACTACAGGGGAACAACTTTCTCCCAAGATTACTAAGAAGAAACTTAATAGCTAAGAGCATTAAAGTGGGTTCCTGCTAGCCCGACTGCCAATAGTGAATAAATGATTGGGCCGCGGCATCCAGACAGAAAAATCAATAGCGTACCAGAGGGTTTCTGGTGTTAGCTGTGCTGCTGTGTTTGTGTCAACATGGGAAGTTGTTTGGCTCACACCTCGAGCTTCATTACACTATTGTATACCTCTTACCACCATTGGCCGAGCTGTGGACCAATACTCCAATTTTAGATTTGTCATGTGATCTTGCGCCATTGAACGGCTTCTTAATGCTTCCGCCTCGTCCCTTGTCCCCTATCCATTTCACCTGTGCTGTCCCCTCTCCCATGCCCCCTCTTTTGCTGTCCTGTCCCTGGGACTCTTGGGGACAAGGGGAGTTAGGAAAGAAAATGCAGGGGAGGAGCTCTGCTCAACCGGAGTGACCGGGTGAAAAGGCAGTGCAGATGTAATTTGTCCTCAATGGCTGTTTGGGAAGAGTAATTGTGGTGACATTGGCCGGTCGATGGTATGGATTTTTTGTTTGGAGTGCCCTGTGTGTGTGGTGCTAAAGGGAGGCCAGGAAATATAACACGGCTGCTCAAATACAATAAAAATGGATTGAGGGTGTGGTGGTTGTTTGCTGGGCTGGTAGCCATCGTTTGGCCGTTTGGCTGTGCTTGGACGTCATTTTGTAGTTGGTGTGCTTCACAATGAAAAATACCCCCTCAATCCTTCCCTGCACGGCATGCTATAACTTGTTGGCTATAGGAATATACTGAACTGTATTGAAATATTTAAAATCTGCATTAAAATGTGTCAATCAAGCAGTAACTCAACACAATTCTTCCTGTGTACACAAGCTCAAAAAAACATTGCATGCTGAAAAGAAGCCTTTTTGCATTAATGTCTTCATGACTATCAACTACCAAGATGGCTGTTATCATAAAAAGCAGCCTCACAGTCAACTGGTCTGCAGAAATGCACTGGTCTGTAGTACTATAGTGGTCTGTAGCACTGTCAATTTACGCCACGGCAAGAAAAAAAGAAAAAATAATCAAAACGTTTTGTTTGACACATTTGTCATGGTACGACACCGTTCGTAAGGGTATTTAGCTCGTTGTACTATTTTCTGCATGCAATTTGAGAAACACGGATCGCACTGTAATAGTATTCGAAGGCACCAATAACGCTCTATGCAGACGAGCTGAACGAGTAGCAGGCTACAAACGTCCTCACGCGCGAAAGAACTCATTCTGTTTTGCCGACGCGCGAACCACCTCATTTCAGAGCGTGTGCCTCTTGAGCGGGAAGGAGTCACCTGAGAAACGCACGATTAAGGTACCAGTCGTTTGTTTGCTTAATTAGCTTACTTAGCTAAATATTCAGTTAAAGCACAACTTATTCTCACCGAAAACAACGATACATTTTGCAATTAAATATATAATTTCAGCTAGCCCACCACCGTTTTTAGAGATGTATGGAGGTTATAAATAAAAAAAATTTTAACTGTTGTGTACGGAAATTGTTTTTGACAAGTTCCAAATCGTGAAATTCGACTTGCTCGACATAATAAAATGCTTTGTTTTTTATAAGAAATGTATGAATTACTGTACTAGGCAGGGAAAGGACAGTCTTGAGAGTGAATAACATAGTTTGCAATCTATGTCAGGGTGCTAAGGGGGTTCTTTAACTTCCAACACCCCCCATGGAATCCTGTTTCAATGTTTCTTTGGCCAATACATTTTTTGTAATACTTAAAAAAAAATGTATTTGTTTTTTTTTATATGTAGCTATCAATTTATATATTTAGAATACTAAAGCATTGTGAAAAAGGGCAGTTAAAAGCAGTTTCTTCTACTATAGTGGTCTGTAGTACTATACTGGTCTGTAGTACTATACTGGTCTTTAGTACTATAATGGTCTGTAGTACTATACTGGTCTTTAGTACTATAGTGGTCTGTAGTACTACAATGGTCTGTAGTACTATACTGGTCTGTAGTACAATAGTGTACTATGAATGCTGCAGTGAGTGGGTAGTTCACGTATGGACGTCTGTAATATACGAAAGTGGTGGGCAGAGGGAGTGGCTGAGCTGCACTGACCCCAGCACTGGTGGTACATACCGTCCAGAGGCAGTCTGTTGGCCAGGAGCCCCAGGGCAGAACACTGTCCCAGTCAGCCCTAACAAGAGGAGGCAACGCTGGGTGAGCTCTGTGACCCATCATGGGGGTAATGTGGGAGAAGCAAAGGGTTATGACACAGTGGACAGACATAAGCTACACACCCTGCCCCAGACAGTGGACACACAAACGGAAATACACATGGACCCACTGTTCACATGATGTGCTGTTCATCACACAGATGCACAAACACTAACACGCGCACACACACACACACACACACACACACAAACATATACAGCCAGAGAGGAACACCATGCACACAAACACATTTGTGATCCTCTTGGCTGTTAAAACTGACAGTTTTCCTCAGCAGCAATGTCCATTTCAATCATGAGGGTTTCCCACAGTGGTTTTATTATATGGTCCACATATTCTTGTAGCAGTATACCCTGAAGGCTCCCTGTCTTCATGACAGACGTACTGGCTGGTTAGTCTTTTCCGGGTGATCATCATCATGCATCTCGCCAGCACCAGGTTGTGTACGTGGAGTCTGTGTACCTGAAATGGGGTCCGAGAAGGGCATTTCTCCTGTGTTCTCTCACTCTTTCTCTCTCTCTCTCTGTTTCTCTCACTCTCTTTCTCTCTTCCCGTCTTTTCTCTTGTTCTCCCTCCCTTCCTGTCCCTCTGTCTGTTGAGGACATATGGGGTAATGTCTAACCTGAGTTGACTGGCCCTGCTTCTACACTGTCCTGTCTGGGGGTGTCACCGCATGGCCATCGTCCCTTCATTCGTCCTGGCAGCTGTCTACCACCGCCTGTTTAATGAACAGTGTGTGGCCTGTCTTTTCAGGGGACCTCCCACCGTGCCCAGGCCACCACGCCCTCCTTGCCCCTCTTTGCCAAAACCCTCGGCCAGACCGCGCCATCAGTGTCACCACTGTGTCACCACTGTCACCTCGCGTCAGATCCTGCTTCACTACAAACTGGCCGCTCGTTACCCACAAACAGAAAAATGTTGGCGAACGTTCACTCAAAGGAGGCCGTTAACTCAAAGGGGGCCGTGCGGGCCTTGTTGTGACACGGCGGCCGCCGCCCTGACTTAACAAAGCACGACACCTGACGTGGGGGAAAGGTCACGCTGCTCGTCAGCGAGCTGCACTCCAGACGGGATGGCAAAGATGCAAACGGGACGCCTCCCGACAGTGCTGACGGACACATGGCTGGAGCATGGCCTTCTGGGAGCGGTGGGAAGAACGAGAGTCCTGCTGGGAGGTGTCCCTTCTGGTTTCACAACCCCTGTGACGAGTCGACCTGTGAGCTGACCTCCGAGACGAACCGAGATGAAGAAGATCACGCTAAGTGTAATCATTACATGCAAACACTAAGAAGACGTCTGGAACCAAAGACTGTTATAAGTATGTCAAACAAGAGTGTTTTTTTTAAAGGACTAAGGCAGTGTCTCCCAAACTATGGGAATTAATCTGGGGTTTTGATTTAAAAATGGGGTCCTGAGACAAATTCAACAAAAAATTTAAAATAATAGAAAAGCATTTGCTTGATTCATATAAACTGCGGTCACGCCAGTAATCTGTGGCAACAATTTGAAGTGTTTGTAACGAACAGAGTAGTTTCTTGATTGGTTCAACTGTAAAAAAAAAAATTATTGCAGAAAGATGAGACTCTCTGGAATGTGTGCCTTTTGTTTCCTTCTACAATACTGACAAACGGTGCAGGAATCATTAGAGCAGAGTGGACAAGCCTGGACTATATCATGAAGAGGGCCAAAAAGCGCATATTGAATCCTGGCCTCAGAAAAGGTTATTGCTTGAAGCTGGAATTGGAGATAAACTGTACAGTAAGTTTACCATAGTGAGATAAGCCACCATCATGGATTAGAAATGAATGTGGATGGCCTAAGGGAATTGGAATGAGACAGACAGAACTACTGGAGTGGTGAAATGAGTGTAGAAGCAGCTTTGTGTCTTATGCACTTTACTGTGTGTGTGTGTGTGTGTGTGTGTGTGTGTGTGTGTGTGTGTGTGTGTGTGTGTGTGTGTGTGTGTGTGTGTGCCCGTGCCCGTGGTGTTTGTGTGTCCGTGGTGTGTGTGCGCGCGGTGTGTGTTTGCATGTGTTTACGCACACACACTTCCACTCGCAGTAGCAGAACGGTCCTCCTAGCGAGAGGCCAAAGATAGTTTCCCTTGGGTCCCATTAGTGTGGCTTTGCTGTGGGCTGGTGACATCTGACTAGATCAGTGCTGTTCCAGACTGCTGCTCCCCTCTTATCCACTCTACACTGAGTCAATAAACACATCACCTACACTGGGTAACTGGCCCCCCAAGAGGAAGGGACGTTCACTGGGTGAAAGCTGGTTTGTCTTTGTGAAGGTAATGAATGTAATGAGTACTCATGTCCGCTTTCTGCTACATTCCATAAATTCCGTCATTGTGATTTTTAAAGTTTCTGATGATGGAAACATAATTCATAGAAATGAGTGTTACATTCATGAACAAATGGCCTTTCATAGTTTTTTCTGTCACAGAGTAAAACACATAGTAACATATTTTATTTCAAAGGTTTCCTTTTTCTTCATACTTATTTTTTTATGTATCAGTCTAACATGGGTATATTTGGTTGATGAAGATATATTTTTAGGAATATGAATGTTTACTATACTATATAAGATTAACCAGTAAGTCCTGTCCAAGCATTTCTTCCCCCATAATGGGTGAAACTTTGAAAGTCAAACGGCCCTTTATCCCTCCCTGCTCTGACCTTTCAGCTAGGCTGCCCTGTATTCACTGGCTGTCAGTGGCAGTTTGTCAGCAGCCATCCGTCTCTGTCCTCCCCCGCCCCCTCCCGAAATCCCAGCCGAACCATTAGGAGTGAGGATCCAGGGAGCGGCAGCAGTGCCAGCCTATAGGAAGTGTGCTCAACCTGCCCCTGTTCCCTGGAAGCCTGTCTGGTAACTGTAGCATTAGCCGTGACCTGCTAGCTAGGCTCGTCCAGGTACCC
Source organism: Esox masquinongy (assembly GCA_016801175.1). Lineage (NCBI taxonomy): Eukaryota > Metazoa > Chordata > Actinopteri > Esociformes > Esocidae > Esox > Esox masquinongy. The sequence goes on along the minus strand of JACXGI010004647.1, from coordinate 44,705 downwards.
CAGAGGGCTAGCCAGCTCTATATATAACCTGTACCACAAACATCAACCCAGCACAACGGTCTGACAGGGACCCATGGGAGAAGGAAGTATCTGATCGCTTTTGGGACATGGAGCCGGTAGCAACACTGCAGGGTTGAGAGAGGAGCTGAGGAGGGAAGCTGCTATCCTGTTAGAGAAGACTCTAGGGTTTGGTCCAATCTATGGGTCATCTGAATCCCTAATGTGGAGGTGACCTGTAATGTGATGTTATAATCTAGTTCTTATACAGGCTTTACTTTAGTGTTACCAAAACAGGTATGTTAGTCATGTCAGTTTTAAAGCATTCTTTGGTTCTTTAATCATTTGAATAATTTCTGACGAAAGAGAGAAGGAAAAAAGAAAGATGGAAAGAGGGAGGGCAGCCGCAGTAGCAAGTGAATTTATCCTGGGTATTAGGGAGGTGGAAGGCAGACTAAGAGAGAGAGAGGGAGAAGGAGAGTGCAGAGTGACAGTAATAAAGTGAACCTGCCTCCCATTTATCTCCCTCACTCCGTCTCCCCTCTTGCTGTCAGGGCCCTACACCCACTGACTAATGCCACACTGCACGTGGGCACAGACAGGCATGCCACACACTGCCCAGGCCTCACCCCACGAACAACATCTTGGCTTGCCCTGTAACCTGTCTCATTGGAGCTCAGACTGTTGACCTGAGAGATGGGAGCACCCAAAGATCGGCTGTAATGTAGCCGAGTACACACTAAGTCTGTCAAACTATTTATTTATGTGTGCCGCGATATGTTGTGTAATTTTATGCGGTAAGTCGCAATTAATCACAGCTTTTGAAATGGCTCGAATAAAATCTGCATGTTAAAGTGATACTAAATGTAGTGGCGCAGCTTTCTGGAAAAAATGCAACCACAGTTGTCTATTTGAAGCAATGAGTCTGACGCGAATAAAAACGTCTACAAGGTTCTTCGTTTAACTGTTTACTTGAAAATAAAGAAAATACATATACATTGTTTTCATACAGTCAAAACCGTTGCTCCATAGATTCCTATCCTACTAAATTAAAGCACTGATGACATGGTATATGACGTCAGGTATACTAAACAAATGGAGCATCCTAAATTATATAAATATAGATGCATTTTTAATATTCACCATTATACACCTAAAAAATGCTATTGATTAAGGCAATACCATTTTTCTTGAACTACGGCTCTTACACTAATGCTTTCAATGTTTTGGTAAGCTTACGCGCTCTTGTGAATATTCTTGGAGTTTACAGTTGCATGCATACACACACATGGTGTTGACGCTTCAGGCATTCTACCTAAGTGTTTTTCCAATGTTTAATAAGAGGCTTGGACTAAAGAAAAAAATAACAACCTCAGTGGATTTTAAACTGCAATCACCTTTATTGTTCAGATGACTTTACACACTTAGGCCTACACTCAATCCACCGTACTACAGATAGCCTCTCACTTACTCATTCACACACACACACACACACACACACGCCTGCTTGGTTTTCTAGCCAGTTTAAATGAATGTAAATAATAAAATAAATGTTGGGATAGGACTAACAAGAACTTCAACAGCCTGAAAAATTATTATCGACTGGGTAGCATCCATAAATATAGAATTAATTGAATGAACGTCTGTAGCAACCAACGAAATAATAATAAAATAAGTAAATATATACAAAATATGTCATTTTTGATAAAATATGTTTGCTCATATTGTTATCCATTGTAAACTGTGTTCTAACCATAAACTCCTCAATAAACAATATAATAAAAACCACAGTATCATTGGCACAATGTAACATGAACACAATATAACAATATTACAAACACAATAACAGGGACACAGCATAATATAAGCACAATGTAATATAACGCAACATTTAGGCTTCACTGGACAACAGTGCATGGGGGTGTGAACAGAGCTTTGCAACATACTCTGCGTAGCCATTTGATTGGCTATTTCACGGTCTTACGGCCTGGGTATAGAAGCTGTTCAGGGTCCAGATAGTACTGGACTTGATGTGCCCGGTTGGCTGGAGTCTTTGTCAATCCCCCTCTGATGCAGCCTGGTATAAAGGTCCCAGATGGCAGGGAGCTCAGCATCAGTGATCTTCTGTAGCAACTTGTGGTCAGACACATCATGTACATGCTGATGCAGCATGGAACAATCTCAGTGGTGCACACGTATAACATGCTGAGGATCAGCGGGCTCACGCCGAATCATTTCAACGTCACATGGGACAGGGACAGACATGAAGCTCTCGACCTACTCCACATCAGCCTCTTGATGTGTATGAGCTTGTCCTCACCCCGCCGTTTCCTGCAGTCTCACGTAGTCCAAAATTAGCTGCTATATGGCTTGCTGACATTCAGGGACATTGAGTCTTGGCTACTGACATCCCCTCCGGCTGGCTGTGGTAATGCTATACACATCCCACCTTTAACCTGTCCTGAGCTGTTTCAGGTCACTAGCTTTTCACTGATTGGACAATGGGAGAATAGTGTCCCTGTAATAGGGTTATGTCAGGGCTGTTACCTCTACTCATTATTATTACCTTTAGAGCTAGACCTACTGTAATTAATGGAAATCAGGCGTGCCAGCCTATGTGAAGTTGGTTGAGGGATGAAGCTCAGAAGTTGAATATTCATATGTTCACTGTGTTTTAAAAACCAAATCTTTGTGGTGTTATGACCTTATAGGTAGGTGTGTGACATGGGATATTTCAATTCCGAATGCATACATTTTAACAAATTTACTAGAGGTTTATTAAATTACTAGAACCGGTTTTGAATTAAAAAATGGTAGATTTTAACCATGCTGTGGATGTCGGATTAAAATGTCAAAGCTAAAAATGTGTCTGCTTTGTTCATTTATCAGCTTCAAACACTAGAGTGTTCAAGGAAAATCTAAAACGTGATTTGTGAGAGGCAGGGCACAGATTTGATTGAGGGCTACCCATGTTATTTCAATCATTAGCGACTTTAATTGCGCCCAGGTATAATGAAGACATAACTAATTAATAATGAAACCGAGGCAGAGGGTAGAAACATTAAAAGCCTTTCCGTTGCTGTACCCCACCTGCATGGGGGTAAATCTGTCTTCATATCAGGCCCATGACTTCAGCCCGGCCAGACAATAGATTAAACAATGAATGAATGATTTATTAGCTGTCGTTGTCAGGCTATTTAGATGGATGGCTGTACATGCCGCGTGACCTCACTTCCCTGTACTCTGCCTTGTAGGCAAGGGTGTGAGGCAGGGGGTGAGGGCGGAGAGGAGGAGAGGAGGGGGAGGCAACGAGGCAGGGCGGGGCAGGTCGGGAACACCACTTGCCAGTGACAGGACCAAGCTTCTTGATCAATGATCCCAAGATTCGCGTGCGTGCGTGTGTGTGTGTGTGTGTGTGTGTGCACATCCCTAGCCGCATGTCCAGCTGCAACTGGACATGAAAAGGTAGTTTAAGGGGACCAAGAAAGAGTGTGTGTGGGGTTGGGGTTACGTGAGAGGTGGATAAGTGTGAAGCAATGAGAAAATGTACTTACTCTTCAACCCCGCCCCTCATCTCTCTGTCCATCCCTCCCTTTTTTCCTCATTTCTCTTTCTCTCCTCTCCCACTGTTTCCCTCTCTTTCTCCCTTCCTCATCCCTCTTTCTGAAATGGGTAATTCTGGCGATGCCCCTGACAGGCCATGGTTTGGATTTTGATTTATGTTCCTGTGAAGCTCAAATCAAAGATTCCATCTAGTGCTGCTTTATGGCAGCTGCTATGATGAATGGTGCAGTCTCTCGGTCAAACCAAGCCCATGTGTCTTTGCCCCACATTTTAATTGCTAAAGTAGCCAGTCATTGCTCAGCCATCCTACCTGCTTCTCTCTCTCTCTGTCTATGAACCTCATTCTTTTGTTTCTCTATCTTTTCCTCTGCATTGCCCTTCCTATATGTATGTGGGATTTTGTGTCACCTTATTTGCAGTGTTAGTTACACTGTTCCTCAGTGATGCTTCAGTGAAGCTGATGGATGAGAAGTTGCCATGATGCCATCTGAAAATGTGGATATTCCATTTCCCCATCTTCAGCACTAAGCGGTATAAAGTCAAACAGACAGTCCTCCGTATTGCCAAAAAGCATCTTTATTCTCCTCTCTCCTACATTATTTTATTGTAGTGACAGACTGCAAACATGTCTGATGAGGGGACAAATGTATTCCCAAATCAACATAAAAGCCACTTTATTTGGGTAGGAAGATTGTGTTGATGTCAGACTCTGATAGAGTTGATGTTTTCTTGCAATTTTTCAAAAGTAAACACATTCTTGGGTACATGACATTACTAAGTAGGTTAAGTATAGCCCAAAGCCATTATCCATCACAACGGGAATGAACGTAACATATTCTGCCTCGATTAGAGGTGAAAGTTTTCCACTGGGCCGAGATTACATGAAATTTTTCACATCTCCTTCATAGTCCTCGGATGGATTTTGGCAGACCTGGTGCAATTTAGCTGCTTGGCAGTTTGAAATTGGTCAATGAATCACGATGAGGATTAAATAGGAGCCAGTCAATGGTGACATATTTTCTCAATGTCAGTGAAGAGAGACAGTAGGATAGACAGAGGAGTGCCGAAGCTTTGGACAGTATTCTCCCATCCTCGTTCTCCTTCACAACCTTTCTTTCTTCCTTCCCTCCCCCGATCAAAAACAAAGAGCGAAGTGGCTGAGTCCACCAGGATACAGAGAGCTGCGTGTGGGTGTCTAGGAGATGACAGGTCGGTAAGGTCTGAAGTTTGATATTTTGACAAAGAGCACCAAGGAGAAAAATCAATAAAGTAAACTGGGCAGAGCCACTGTGAATACAAAGCTCTCCCTCAAACTCTAGACAAACTCAAACGAGCAAAGAATAGACTGACACTGCTCCTGACACAAGCCATTTATTAGCCAGGCAGGAGGAAACAGTGGTAATGCAGAGGATTGGACAGCTGATGCCCTGTGTCAGTGTATCACAGCACATTCAATTATTTTGTTGTTTCCAATGACTTAAAAGGATTGGCTGTAGAAAATTGTTGTTTAAAATGATTTGGAACGAAGGATCGGCCGTATTGTATAGTTGTTTACAGTGATTTCATTCACTGTTCGCTCGTAGTCGAGTAAGACGCCAATGAGACCACTGGGGCGACAGCCCTGCTGCTGTCGGAGCACGTCAGGCTGACAGAGTTCACAGATCCCCACTACCCCAGTGTGTGAGTGCCGCCACCTTTGCTGTGTAAAATCACATTAACCTAATGAGAAGCCAAATGGAAGCATAGTGCTCTGGAATGGCCATAGACGAATGAGTTGTCAAAACCAGTTATGTTGGCCGGGATAGAGAGAGAGAGACAGAGAAGAGGAGAGTAAGAAGAGGACTGAGATGGGGAGAGAGGGGTAGGAGGGAGAAATGGGAAGAGGGGAGAGTTAGCATGAGTGTGAACATTGTGGTGCTCCTAGTGTTGTGTAAATGGGGTCGTCTTTCTACAGTGCCAGCAATGAAGCCAGCCTGCCTTAATGTCACTCTGTTCTGTTAGCTGCTTCTTGTTGAAAGTGTGTGGTTATCAAACATTGCAACTTACTGACCACACTGATGACTACAGCACAGACATCTGTCATTTTGTTATTCAGACCCAAATGTGTATCATATCTGGTGGAACAATGAAACTACTTGGCCATAAGTGGCCCATAAGAATTGTAAAGATGTCTCTTATTGAAGGCCAACTGGTTAAGGGCTTAGTTAACCAACCTGCTACAATACCGTCCACTATGTATGTCTTGTTCACCCAAGTGCCAATTACTATGGTGTAACATGGTTGTGGGACAGATGACTGTACAGTGCAGCAGAGCTGTCTCGATAATTCCCTGCCTGTAGGCAGAACAAGTCACTTACAGCTTCATTAAAACAAATTCATTGCAAAAATTTTTTTTACATCAGTTGCTAGCTAAAGAAAAGCTTACTATGAAAAACTGCCAAAACGGCTAATTTGAGGTATGGATAAGTAGGAGTAGTCAACAGTACAGTCAGAGGTGAATTACTTTTAGCGTATTTAATCCATTGTTTGGGTAACTGACACTTCAATATCAAACTTACTTCATCCTCAGTATGCATGCAGGCTTGGGTTGTTGAACTAGCTGGTTAGTTTCTTTTTTAAATGTGAAGTTGCTGGCTGAGGTTAGACTGGATGTAATGAATGTGTTTGTTTACATTATCAAACATCAGTATTTTGCATGATATGGTCACTCCAACTAAGGCCCTGAATGGTTGTTGTGCCAGAGTTGTTTGCACTGTTCACAATAGCCTGGGGACAAAGCTGTGTGCAATGGTAGCCTACTGACTTAAGGAGCCCATCTTTACGCAGACCTCTCTGTCTCTTTGAACCATCTCTGTTGCTTTAAAGTGACATAAGGCTGGAAAATGTGAAGTGAAATCTATGTGTCTGGTGAGGATGATTAAAAGTGCCACTCAGCTGTGTGAGGACCTTCACAAACACACTTGTCACACTATGTCATGTTCCTCGTGTTTTGTAGCAAGGGTATCTCAGCTAACACATAACATTCTAAGATGTTTGTAGAGCTTGCTAAGAGCCTGCTTTTCCTATGGTTATTTTGCATACGCCCTAACACAACATTCTGTGAATGCTTTGGAACATTCCCAACAAATAAAAAAAAAAATGAATCTTTATTGATATTTCATTACTTCTGTTAAAACCTTGTTACATTTTACATTAAAGAAACGTGAAAATAAATGTAGGCATCTATCAGTGTGCGTAGGTTTGATTTCAAATGTGAAGGGGCCAAATATTTTTTTGCAAATGCCCATAGTTTGAAATGGCATGTCCAACAAGCTCATATAGGTGTGATGGTCGAGGGTCCACATACTTTTCGCCATATCGTGTATCTGCACTGGTGGACACAACATCTCTTTGATTCTTTTAGAATAATCATGAAAAATACAGCCTTTTAATTTAATATCACTTAGTTAAGATATTGTCTGTGATGTGTGCTCTTAGTTAAGAGCTACTATGCAGAACCCTTTATTTCAGTGTATGTGGCTGATCATGTGAGCTAAATTTTGTCTGTACTAGGTTAACATAGTGTTGATAATGTGTTAGATTGTTTGCTAGCTAGCGAACAAAACTTTAGCTAGCAAGCTAATACATATTTTGCAACTATCGTTAATATATAACGTTAGCCTAACCATGCCTAACATGGTTGCCGGTTTAAAAAAACACTTTTTGATAGATTAACTAATTACATATCTTATTCATACGTTATGGGAGGTATAGCTAGAGATAATGTCAGATAGATTACCAAACTTTCATGAGCCAGAGGTCACAGTTGCTAGTAGCAACGATAGCCTGTACGGCAGAAACCAGTACTGTGTGCATGAACTTTCCAGCAACTACCTCAAAGCAAAGTGCCTGGGGGTGGTCCTAAACCCAGTCTGGATTATGAATTTCAAATGACACAATTGCTTGCTTACCATCCTGCCTTCACACCATTCTAAAACACAGAGTTTGAGCCTCTCTTATAACCGAGTTCTGTTGATAAAAAGTGTGTGGGGGGGGGCTGACTGCCATTTTCAAAATTCGGTGTGGGGGGGGGGCATGCCCACTCATGTATAATGAAACCGACGCCACTGGGCACTATCATGTGCAGGACAGAAAAATCAATCAAAAACAAAAAAGATTGCAACTCTGGTATGCTCTCATTTTCAAATTTATTGGAACGCACAAATACATTAAAATACATTGACCTCGGGAGAATACAGGTGTCGCAAACATTATAAAGCTCTAGGAACGTTCTCCCACAGGTTGCATGTTGGAAATGTTAACAGGTAGTTCAAAGAATGTTAACAAGTAAGTCTTCAGCGGTAATTTCTGGACTCTAGCGTAACATTCCTACAGGTCTAAAGTCATGTTCTTAAACTGTGTTCTGTGCATTCATTTACATATACTGTACATGTTCTATGCATATTTGGAAGGATGTTGATTGAATATTCTTCTAACCCCCAGAAGAAACCATCCAGAGACAACAATCCCAGAATGCATCTTTAATGAGAATGTTTTCTACAGTAGCAGGAGTGTTTCTTGTTAACTGTTTTTTCTTCAAGTACCATCAAATAAATGTAGATTACATTAATTTCTACTCTTTCTATTTACCTTGCTCTCCACCCAGGTGATTGGATATTGACCTAATTTGTGAGACGACATACCTCAGGAAAGACCTACGTCAAATATCTCTGGATTTATTAAATTGGAGGCAAGACGACAATTTTCATTTCCTTAAAGTGCACTAATCTAAACATATAATATATATATATATATATATATATATATATACGTGGGTGATCCTTTTGGTCTAAAGATCAAATCCTAAAGTCCTTTTTGCTGAGGAAACTAACCTTGAAAATGAGGGTTCTCTGTTGCTGCTTGGTTAGGTCAACTGGCAAAACGATATGTCAACAAACAGTATACTATTCAATAATATATTTACATGTATGACTACATTTCCATGACCGGAAAACATGACTCATAAAGGCTTAGATCTTAGGTTTTTAGTAAGCTTTAAGATACACTTTAAGATTTATGGAAAAAGAACATTATTATAGTGCCGGATGCTATAAAAAAAAACTTTCAGTGCTGTTTATGTGACTTGTCCATTAAGGCCATTTCTAGTAGTTACAAGTGAAGAAATTTAGCAGGCCCATTATAGACTCCCGCCATCCCTATAAAGATCTCTTCTCATTACCTGATTGACCTGGAGGGACCAAGGGTACATTTGTTACCCAAAAAGCTCAGCCGGGCTCCCCGCAGCAGCGTAGATCAGATAGATTTCCCATTTGAGATCTGAGCAAACTGAAGTCAGCTTGGATTGCACCAGACAACTTGGAGTTCTTCGGGGCAAACCAGCTGTGACTGGCTTGATGTGTAGCTGTCACCACATCTTGACATGATATAATATGAAATGATATTGAACAACGGCAGTTTGGCACTAAATTGTTAGCAGGGCTTCTGCTCTGACAGCAGTCAGTTTATGGCTTTAATCCCAAGGTCTTTTAACCTTGCTTGACATAAATTGAGTTTGGCTTTTGGAGAGAGAGGAAAAAAGAGATGACAGAGGAAACACTTGGTGTCCTTCTCTTTTGCTGCAACTAATAACGTTGTTTTTCCTGAAAGTTTAACGTGTGCAAGCACTCAGCTTGGAAATCTAGAGGACACATTGAATGTGTGTATGTGTTGTGTGTGTGTGTGTGGTTGTTGTGTGCACAATTGTGTCTACGAGGTGCATGTCCATACAGTGTTTTGTCCACTAGACCGTATTGCATGCATGATAGGGAGATCAAGTCAGATCAATTGTCTCAATCTGAATGTACTATAGCAGCACTAGAGTGTCACCACCACCGCCCCTGGGGGTCTCCAGCCCAGCCAGCCCCATCACACTGATCACATGATTGATCTGCTATGTAAAGCGTCAATGGAAGCCCCTGAACACAGATCAGACAAAACATTCACCATGACTAATGTCTCAGCTGACAGCGAAAGATAAGAGTCATCCCTCAACTCACCCAAACCCATTTCTCAGCACTAACGGATCATAATGGAGTGCTCCTGGGTCGTTATTGTGTGAATAATTGAAATGGTGATTTAAGTTATTGGGAGCCGAGGTGAGGTCAGAGTCAAAACATCTAACTGAGATTAGATATCACTTTCATCTGGAAGACATCTGACTAGGTAGAATTGTTTATAGAGTTACAGAGGGAGACGAAATAACTCTGTCCAAAAAAGGTAAACTATGGTATGTCACTTACATAGCTAGATGTTCTAGTGACATCTGGAGGGAAACCATAACAACAACACAACCTTCAAATGGCAGAGTAGGGTGTTGGAGAAGGACTCCAGATATAAATTCAGAAAGAGGAGGTCTGTCTGCGTGCATTTCTGTGACGCTTTTCCATCTGTTTGGATAGAATGTTGCATGCCTCTCTGATTTTGGTACGGGTACACATGGCGACAGGGAATTTCAAAATGTTGATAGGAATGTCTCTAAGGCGGACAAACAAAGCAAAATGGAGGTACACTGAATCATAGTGAAGGACATTGTAGAAGTTGGCGTTAGTGTCCGAATTATCATGAGTAACAATTGAATCACCGGAATTAATAGAAGGTCGTCCTTTATGTACACTGCAAGAATAACCGGTAAAAAACAATGTTAGTATCAGGTAAAATATCGGTATTACTAATGTAACATGACAATTTTGCTGTATGTTGTTATTCTCACACAATGAGATCAATTTCATTCTGTTTCTGCCTGTCTACATCAAGAGTGACTTCATATTATCAGCATGTTAAGAAATGAATCAGAATTCTGTTCACTCACTGATTTATGATATGGGCCACATCTACAACACAAGGGTTGGGGCAAAGGGGCAAACTGTAAAATCCCAGCAAATGGAGTTGGCACGAGAGTTAAGATTAGCTGACAGCTGATGATGAATAAATATACTAGATCTTAGATGATGTTCTATGACGTTAGCATTGTCTAAATGCTACCAGAAGTCGGTACATCATATGGGAACTTCGGTGATTTAACATACAAAAAATGTTTTGCACATATAGGTAATACCATATACATTGTCTAATAAGTATTAATGTGACTTTATAGATGTTATAGTCTAGGATTTCTACTAGGTGGAGGCGAAAGGAGTCCTTGCAACTTCGTATGCTATACTTTGTTCTTGGTAAGGGCTAAACGCTTTAATACTAGTGGAGCGGGAGGGTGATGTGTAGCGCTAATCAAATTGATTTGCTTTAATAGACAATCGTCATATTGGCTTGGATGTGACGGTAATGAGATTTGAATTCAACATTGAGATTTAACCAAAATACAGTATATGGTTGTGTTAGTACAATTTCTGTGTGATTAGATATTTTAACAAGAAACAAATCTCTTTAAGCCCATGAGGATCAAATGCTAATTGGTGAACAGGATGAGAAATGAAGAGGGGAAAGAAATACATAAACTTTCGCCAGGTGTGAATTCATGTAGATCGTTTGAAACCAGCATGCTTGTGTCTAACACTATGAAATAGAAAAAAAGGGATTTAACATTTTTTTTAAGTGTATTCAGCTGATGTTTTTTATTATGCAAAATTGAAGTGCATGTGATTGTGAGCAGAGAATAAAATACTATTGTTTATTTTGCAAATATACTTTTTTTGCCGGACCGCGTAAGCGGAGCCAGCTAAGAAGAGTGAATGTCTCTTACTGAGTGAGTGAGTGAGTGACTGATTGACCCTTGTTAAATAGCGTAGTGGTTAGAGAAGCGGACTTGTGAACTATAGGTCCTGAGTTTGTATCTCCTCGCAGGCGATGCGTAGTATGCAATATCAATTATTTCGTATAGACGAAAACTTCGCTGGTTAAAACCGTTAGTACCTACATTATGGTAAGCCTGAAATAAAACAGTTTACGGTTATATTGTGACTGTTTCTGGTGGATTTTCGAAGTACGCATGCATGCGTTTTGGGTCAGGATAGACAAACACATTTGCTGGCTTAACAACGTAGTTACGATATCTTAAGCCCTAACTGAAACTGTATACGGTTATATTGCGACTGTTTCTGGCATGGAATAGTTCATCTTCAGTCTCGCTAAAAATTGCTCAATTCTTATGAATATTCCTAGGAAGTTAGTAGATACTAGTAAGCCTATTTAACACAATCCTCAATGGAGTCTAGCGACTGCTGAAACTTGTAATGCCGTGGCGTAGTGATTAACGACAGTGTCTCTCATATGGAAGACCTACGTTTGAATCTGTGGAGAGCAACGACATTTATTAATTACTTCTGGTAGATTACTTCTGGTAGATTACTTCTGGTAAAAGAGGATTTGTTCAGGATAGAGACAAGAGGCTATACTGACTCCCAGCAAAAGTACAGTTATGGGTGTAGTGGTTAACGACACAGCCTTTCATGTGGGTGACCAGGGTTCGAATCTCAAGATGGCAACACTTTCTATTGCGGGCCGGCTGAACTAGGCTTGTCTGGTTTCTTGTTTATCACAGCTTTTAATGTACCGTAACATGTACCGTTACTGCTTGTAAGGGAGAGATCGGAATTTAACATGATGAGACACGGAGGGAGATCGGGGAGGGTCATGCTTTTTTAATCTCAATCTTGGGGAGGGTAAGGTTTACAGTTTTATATTAAGGGCAAGAGAGGGTCATTTCATTTTATAATCGATAACATTTCTGTAGCCTATCTGTCAAAATTTTACAATGTACGAATTGACTGGCGGAACATATCTTATTTCTATATCAACTTTCTATTCACTATTCGATCAGTCCCTCTTTGTACTTGGCTTATCCAGATCGTGGATATAGCGCAATATAATGGAAAAAAGGAAACACCAACCTTTATTGACTGAAATAGTATGACTCATAATTCCCATAAAACATAGCGGCAAAATGCTAAACTGGCTAGTTTTCCGGTTCTTTTGGCATTTTCCCCATTCATTTTTCCCAGAGTGGGTTTTTAGATCCAGTTCAAATAAGGTCTGTGTTTCACGTAGGATTACACTACCTCACCGTTTGGATAACTGAGTAAATATATATAAGACAAGGTGGCATATCAATATATTTGCCAAAAATGATGGAAAGCTAATTAGCCACTAATGTGGCTATCTCAATGAACTGCACTTACATTCAACGTCATCACCAAGTGCAGCCTGTGGTAGCTGGAAAACCATCCACATTTCCCACAGAGAAGAATCTGAACAGCAAGAATATAGTTTGACTGAGGTTTTTCTACCTCGGCGAGGGAGAGGCGTCGCTGCAGCCATGTGTTAAGGTACAGTACTATATCTTGTTAGCTGCAAACAGCATTTCATATCATTTGTCGTAAAACGTTGGGTAACTTTATTATTTACAAGATATTCATAATGTATAGTATGGAATTAGGTTTTCCACCAGGCCATGTATATAAATATGAACATGCTACCTAGCGTGCTATCATGTTTTGAGCTTTGGAAAACTTGGTTATGTACACTAAATTAGGTGTGCAAACGTTAGCTATGCTTGTACGCATCATTTCCTGTGTGTGCCAGTTAACTCGCCGTGTCGAGGAATCGGATTACAACCAGAAAGATAACTAGCACACGGATGAAATGTTGCATACCACTACAGCTGGCACTAGACGTTACAGGGAAGTTATTTTAGTTCAGCACCACTTGCAAAACTGATGTTATTTTGTTGATGTTTTTTACCAGGCTAGTATTACAATTTTCGTATGCTATAGTAGTCATTTATTACTTTGTTTCTTTCAGCCCTGACTGCACATATCCTTTCTAGTAGCCATTTATCTGTGTCCCAATTCACAGACTTACACCCCATTTAGCGCTTGTGAGCCAAGGACCCTTTTTAGCAGTGAAGTAATTTGTTTCACCCTAACACAAATCCTAAATTGCTGGCCCTCAGCCTCCCACTCCGCATGATGTGCAATAAGGGGTTGGTGCGCTGTCCCACTGTTGCTAGCCATAACCTCCTGCTGCTCTAAAGACATCACCATGCCAGTCAGGATGCCTGCAGGTCCCAGGTTCCCTTGGGTTTTAACAATGTCTGGTACAGACAGGGAGGGTACTAGTGTTTCTGGCTCAGGTTCAAGGAATCCTGCCATGCCTGTAAACCTGCCATAGAGACCTGCCAAGATCCTCCTCTGTGGGATATCTGGACAGAGGGTTATAGTCATCAGCCATGTAAACCTCCACAAGCTGCACATTGTTAGAAGTTGATTGCCTTTTCTATTGTCCATGTCTGTTTGTTTACTTCCTGCGTTATCCCAACAATTAAACAGTGACACTTTCGAAGGGTCGGCAGGATAGAGTAAAGCAAGGGGTTGGACCCCATACTATGTGTAAAACCATTGATTTTGTGGTGTTTCTCATTTGATAGTTTGTAGTGTTCCCCCTTTATGCTTGGTTGCAGTATAGACCATACACTATTGAGTGTAGAGTGTGTAGTTTGTCATTTGCATGCCTTATTAGCACATGGAAATGTGGAAATCATTTGGAAATCTCTGTTGTGCCCACATTGACCGGGGAATATAAAAGGATGGCTGTTGTGGAAGGTGGAACATGGGCCTTATGAATTGTTGTACTGTTCTAGTCTAGGACCCTTTGGTAATGTATTTTTCTATCACTTGTCATGGTATTGGACTTGTGTGCTGGGAATAAAGTAATCTAAGTCAAGGTTCATCTAAGGGAGTTCCTTTGACACATGTACATCTGATGTTGGCAGCGCCAAGTTTTACGCTGCTGTAGTAATGTGCCCATGGGGGAGTAGGGTCAGTTCTCCTTCTCCACTGTAAATCCTTGTAAACCTAAGGAATGCACTCTCTAAATTTTCTTGTCTTCTGCTCTGTTCAAACTTAGGAGGACATGAGTTCTTGGCCCACACCTCCCGAGTACCAGGCTCTAAAGACTTGTTGCTGCCACTGTCCAAAGTCCTCCTGGTTGTGTTGCAGATCAAGACGTTACCTGACGATTCCAGCTGCCAGTCTGATAACCACCCCCCCAACCCCCCTCCACCCGTCCATCCGGTTGACCCTGTCCTTGTTCATCTGGTCATGCTTCTGACCTGGATTAAGTTTTATAGACTCTGGACACAGCCCAAATGCATTTACTAATTATTACAACTTGTACTCTTAAATTGTTCACCTGGCACAGCCAGAAGAGGACTGGTCGCCCCACTGAGCATGGTTCCTCTCTAGGTTTCTTCCAAAATTTTGGCCCCTCTTAGGGAGTTTTTCCTAGCCACTGTGCTTCAACATTGTTGTTGCTTGCTCCTTGGGGTTTCAGGCTGGGTGTTTTGTAAGAGCACTTTGAGACAACTGCTGATATAAAAAGGGCTTTATAAATTAATTTGATTGATTGATTGAAATTACGTATAGAAGTTTACTTCAGGGAATTGTAGTCTTACAATTCCCTAAAGTAAACTTGCTATGCTATGTTTCTAATTAGCATGTGCACATTTGTAGGGGTAATTTAAGCAAATACACCGATCAGCCATAACATTATGACCGCCTGCCTAATATTGTGTAGGTCCCCCCTTTGCCACCAAAACAGCCCTGTCAGGTCGAGGCACGGACTCCACTAGACCTCTGAAGATGTGTTGTGGTATCTGGCACCAAGATGTTAGCAGTAGATCCTTTAAGTCCTGTAAGTTGCGAGGTGGGGCCTCCATGGATCTGAACTGTTTATCCAGCACATCCCACAGATGCTCGATTGGATTGAGATCTGGGGAATTTGGAGGCCAAGTCAACACCTTGAACTCGTTGTGTTCCTCAAACCATTCCTGAACCATTTTTGCTTTGTGGCAAGGCGCATTATTCTGCTGAAAAAGGCCAATGCCATCAGGGAATACCGTTGCCATGAAAGGGTGCACATGGTGTGCAACAATGCTCAGGTAGGTTGTACATGTCAAAGTGACATCCACATGAATGGCAGGACCCAAGGTTTCCCAGCAGAACAGTGCCCAAAGCATTACACTGCATCCACCGGCTTGCCTTCTTCCCATAGTGCATCCTGGTGCCATGTGTTCTCTGGGTAAGTGACGCACATGCACCCGGCCATCCACGTGATGTAAAAGAAAAAGTGATTCATCAGACCAGGCCACCTTCTTCCATTGCTCCATGGTCCAGTTCTGATGCTCGTGCACATTTCGGCAGTGGACGGGGGTCAGCATGGGCACCCTGACTGGTCTGTCGCAATGCAGCCCCATTGCAACAAACTGCGATGCACACCAGAATTAACTTTTTCAGCAATTTGAGCTACAGTAACTCATCTGTTTGATTGGACCACACGGGCCAGCCTTCGCTCCCCACATGCATCAGTGAGCCTTGGCCACCCATGACCCTGTCACTGGTTCACCGCTTTTCCTTCATTGGATAACTTTTGATAGAAACTGACCACTGCAGTCTGGGATCATCCCACAAGGGCTGTAGTTTTGGAGATGCTCTGATCCAGTCGTCTAGCCATCACAATTTGTCCCTTGTCAGAGTCGCTCAGATCCTTGCGCTTGCCCATTTTTCCTGCTTCTAACACATCAACTTTGAGGACAGAATGTTCACTTGCTGCCTAATATATCCCACCCACTGACAGGTGCCATGATAACGAGATTATCAGTGTTATTCACTTCACCTGTCAGTGGTCATAATGTTATGGCTGATCGGTGTATGTTGACGTTCGTCACCTTGTTCTGACGAGATCAGACGAACAGTTATCAAAACGGTGAGGTTGCGTAAATCTATTTTGGTCTATGGATTCGCAGAATTACTGAAGGACTGCAATCATGAACTAAGTTCTCTACTCAAGAATTCAAGTGTTTCTTTGCAATCTTTGATCGCTGTAGATTGTCTTGAAATAGGATTCAATGGACTATCAGAGTCAAAGTGAGATGATCCGTTGGGAAAAAAAGTGAGTGGAACAAATCGTGTTTTGTAGGATTTGCTGCTACCCAAATGTAGACAGTTCGTGTGGATGTTTAGACTCTCAGAATGCCTACGAGTTGTTTTGCTCTTTTTTCCAGCGTCATGTAGAAAGGGAATGGTTTCAGTATTGCATGCTGAACGCCGATTATGGCATTCCTGTTTTAATATACTGACGATTATCAGGGACATACCTTGTTGTTCTCAACAACGGCACAGTGTCAGTTAAAAACATATTGCTTCCCACAGTGAAAAAGGACAACAAAGAACAGGACAAGGGAACAGAAGAAGTCACAACTGTGTGCAGAACTTGTACATCGGGTCATTGACTTTGTTGTAAATTAATACTATAGGAAGGTCGACACAGCCTTGCTCTGTGCAGAAAAATCACTCTCAGAACAGGTTCAGTGAGCTAGTCCGAAATCCTACCTGTGCTAATAGGGGTTGAGTGGTCTGGAGGAAAGGCTACGGCCAGCTGAAAACATTGTGACCGAGAATTAGGGAGTTCAGTCTCAGCCCGAACTCCATCACGACCAAGGACTCCAAGATGGCGCCTATTAATTTTCAATGTAATCTGCTCACTGTCGCATATGCCGATTCATGGGCGCTGCCATTAAACTAGTTCTTATTTCACGAGCCCATTTCCACCGAAATGTTGTACATGTGCACTAGCACTGGAGCCCTGCCGAGCCCGCTTGAGCGAGGCTCAAGTACATGCTCGACTACACAACCACTGGAAAAAAGAAACACATTGGTGTATGCAGGTTATTAGGACTAAGCGGTATTAGCAATACACTTAATAACATTTCAAAAGAAATTGAAACCAAGTGAAACCAGGTGAAACTAGAGAAACCAGGTCTGCTCGATAATGTTTCTGGAGAGTTACGGTCCTGTAGGTTCTCCCAACTGCCGTTGTATCTCGTATCTGGTCCTCAAGTTAATTATTCAAGTGTGCTAAATTAGAACCTAAACTTGGTAGCACTCTGTGTACAACACTGAGCAGTCCTGTTCTTCGTGCAGTTAACAAAGTATAACTTATATTAATTTGATGTGTCCAAGTAATCAGTTTATCCATCAATGCAGTGGCCTTCATTACAGAACATTGCAAAATAATTGATGTAAACATTTGATTAAGGGTTAACATTATATCAAATATATCCACAGGGATTATAAGCCACTTGCATCAGTTGACTCCTCAAGGCCGACTATGTTACTTGTTAAAGGACACTACATACCCAGGCAGTGAAGAGGAATCGTTAGCTTACCTCAAACTGTCCAATCTCTTGAGGGGATAGAAGACTGCTCAATATGTGCTTGATTTGGCTCATGTGCCACACAGCAGAACAAAATAACATTTTAATCCATAGACATCAGATGATTATATACTAGGTCATGAATCAGGAAAAATGGTCTTAATGCAGAAAAAATTAAAAGGATGTTAACATTTATAGAAGTCACTTAAAGATGTGTGCTGTCTCCAATCTATTGTGTTTACAATTCAAAGCATGCATAGAGCAGTGGCATAAGCTGGGTCTATGGCAAAGTCGTAGCAGCTCTTAATAATGTGTACTATTAACCAGGTAGACCAAAGGTGTATTGATTTTTTCTGTATAGGTGTTTTTTTTCTAAAAAGATTGCAATGATATCTTAATTCATGCAATCCACAAAACTGAACAGTTACTCTGGAGGCATTCATAAAATTATATTTTTATTAAAGAATTTCAAAAATTCACAATATTTTCAATAACAAATGCATTCATCCAAAGCAACTTAGTAAATGCATATTTAAGTGTGACATCATTGCAGGACTCAGAAACAGATTTTGGTGTATAGTATCTCATCTTTGATTAGCGGTTGCAATTTAATGTTCCTTTTTCATTTCAGGATCTGGCTATATTTTTGTGAATGGGAGGAAAATTCACTATCGAGGTTGAAAACAATGGGATGTTCTAATCTGCCTCCTTTCTGATTTTGTAAACTTAATAAAAAAACACAAAAGCAGTTCTTCACTGGAGATTTGGACGCATGGGCCAAATCTCCAGTGCAAGGGGAGAGACTGATCCACAAATACAGAAATTGTTTGGTAGTAGTCATTGAAGCTAAAATTGTGACAACCAGTTTTTGAATATAACATGGCAATAGCTTTGCAAACAGAAAAAGAGGGTTTATGAAATCTTTGTTTATTAAATATAATATGAAATATAACTAAGTGTCTTTCTTCACTCAGGTTCCATTTAATTAATATACCTTTTTCAGTTTTGGTTGTTTTTAATTACATTCAAGGTATGCTAAACATTTCTTTCATAGAAAAGGAGCAATTGCTTTCTCATGGCAATGTACATAATAAATCTTAAGACCATAACATGACATGGTTAATGTCCTTCCTGTCCTCCTCTCTTCCACTCTGCTACTGTGTCTTCTGGATCCATCCTCCACTCTGGAGGACTGATGATGATGTCTGTCTGCTCAGCTCCGATTCCCCTCAGCCCGACATCTCGAAAAAGAATGTTTCTGTCGGTCTGTCTCGTCACATCACAGTCGTCCTGACTTCATTCCCTCTCTCTCACTCGACACTTTGATTCTTTTCAAATCTACCTGTCCATCTTAAACATCTTCTCTTTTATGTTCCCCACCTGTCTCAGACAGGAAGGAGAAGAGAAAAAACCTGACGGCTCACAATGTACTGCACAAACTGACAGCAATGGCTGACACTAGACAGACATCAAACGTGATGCCTGTTTTATATAGTATGTTCTTATCAGTGGTTTTGATAATCAATGACACAAGTTTCTCTTGATTCTTCAACAAAAAAGTTCTGTAAGCTAGTTTTTCCATAAAGCTATTAATACACACCCCTAGTACTTTAATCAATCTACTCCCAAATGATCTGGGCGGTAGTGCCTCTAAATTAAATCCTTCACCTTGACTCGCCATATAAATGTAATTCTGTCAATATAAGAGATATTAATAGATAGGGGAGGAACCATTCATAATCTACCTGAATATTTAAAGGGCTCTTTGGGCAATGAGGGAGAGAAAAGACTTGATCAATTGTCTTATTTCCACCTCTACAATCAGAAATGTGCTAATTAGAATTGAGATCATCCATATTCAACCACATGTTAACAATAATGATAAGACTTATGTTTAGTAGGTTATGATAGCACCACTCTGTCGGCTTTCTTTCCACCTCTGGATGAGACTGCCGCATTCGACATGTGAGCCGAAACATACGGGTACGTACTCTTCAGGTTACTGGCACCTCACTACAGTATAATACTAAAATCTAAATTCCATTCACAAATCCATCAAATAATCTGTCTGGGCATTGATTGAGACAGTGTTAGCTGCTGTTGGCTAGCGAGGAACTATTTTCTGCCCTGATAAATGTTAGGGAGACCTTTTCACTGTCACACTCGGTACAGTGTGTAAATGTTAATGTTCCTAATGCAGACATTACCAACCACATGAAGAACGGGAACAGGAAGAAAGGGGACAGGGGGACATTATTTGATGAATGCTGTAGCTACTGGAAAAAAATACCAAAAACAGTTGATGAAAGACTAATGGATATAAGATAGGATAGGAGAACAGAGGAAAGGAGAGGATGGGTTTGGAAACGTTAACACATTTCTAATTCTCATCAGTTGTCCACCACTACCCAAGCTTTTCTATTTTCAGAGTAAAACTAATGAATCTGGTTCTGGAAATGTTCTTCTGTAGGCTTACAATGAGCAATGATGAGATATTATTTTAGCATGAAGATCAATGATAACGCCTAAAAGGTAGGTGTGACTATGAAAGCTAAAGAATGAGAGGAGATATGTAACCCAAGGCAAGACAGTAATCTCATACGCCCTCTACCAGTTAGAAAAAGTGCCCCATGTCATACACCACCGATTTATGATCATTGGATTATTAATAGTAAAAAAATGCATATTCCAAAAAGGAGTAAAGGTAGCTTTAATTATACATGATTTATGAAACCTGTTTGACAGCAGTGACTGCTACAGGACATTAGTGACTTGCTGGTTTGCGCATTAATCATTACTCACAAAACTAAACTGGACAGCTGATATAAAAGTAGGCTTTGTAAGGATACTGAACTTGCGTTTTCAATGACTTGAAGTCTACTGTATAGCTGCACAAAAAAAACGTGAAGGAATTATGCAATTCCGATTCTGTTATTTTTCCTTCTGCTTCTAAACAAGGCCTAATCATATCATTAAGAAAAGCCAAAAAAACACAAATGCAATCCATGTTACAGTTTAAAATGAAGTGATAGCTTTGAACTCTAGTTTGGGGGGACACAAAGCCCTACCGGATGAGCAGGCCGGTCCTCTGGTGTTTAGAGGGGCATTGACGATGGTGTCATCTAACCCCTGGGGGGATAACTCCGTTTGATTTGTGGTGCAGCAAGACTGATGAAGTGCTGTTGCCACCCTGTTTCTTTACTAGATCAATTTTACATGTAGGAGTGGGCTTTATGAATGATGGAGACCTCCTCAAGTCATCCATACAGCTGCCCAAAGACACAGCCCGGGCCCCCAAAGCAATCACTCTTCTCTACAGGACCATGCATTACACAGGAGCCTACACACAACCACACAATGATATACACATACACATGCGCGGACTCACACGCATCTGTGTACAACCATCCATGTGTCCCATCCATATGTCCAGCACGTCATTCAGAGAAGGAATAAGACCCTTTTTATATATTTGCCTGATTCGGTATTTCCAACCGAATTGCGGACAATAACTAGATAGTTGTTCGCAAAAACAAGTATTCTTCTTAATGCTTTAGTTTAACCTTTTTAGTGTATGCCAGTTATATCTCATTGGGACTGATGGGCCCTTCTACTTACGGGAGAGAAGCAGAGTCAGGGCGTACTACACTGGAATTTTGGGATGGGACCACAACAGGGTGCATGCCAATAGGCGAGATGTGATGGTGTTAAGGAATAACTCGCAACACTCCTCTGAAGGCTGAATAGCATCTTGAAACGGAACGGCAGGACTCATAGATGTCATGAGTCCTGCCTCCTGCGGAGAGGTTGAAAGAGAGAAGTAGAGCACAATGAATACTTGAGTGTTCTGGAGGCTATGAAATTGAAAGGCATCTCCCCCCAAAAAATGTCTGCTGATTTCAAGAGAAGAAGAAATGCATGCTTTTTAATCACAACTTTTAGATTGATTGGCTAAACGTGTGCGTGGAAATCAATGCGGCTCTGACAGACATCCGCTTTTATGGTATTCTTTATGTGGAGAAAAAGGAAGGAACAGCAAGGCTACCTGACGCGAAAAAGGAGCACATGATCATTGCAAAAAGAACAAAGAAATGATCCTCTTCAATACAAAGTAATTTTACCTAATGTACATTTTTTTTAAACCATGTACAACAAAAGATTGAAACGGAATAGTGATGTACGAGTCTAATCAAATTAAAAAGATAATAATGATTTTTTTACCAAGCTTTTTATTTTACAACTCTATCAGGATTGTATTAAATCATAACATATTTAGGTCTATAGTTTTATGTTCATGAATCAATGACATTATACTTTACAGTGTCTGCTATACAATATGTACATCTCATTTATTGTTTTCCCATTTAATTAAATGTTAGTTATCTACACGGTTACGTATAGGCTATTTTATGTACAGGCGTTCTACAGACTCCCCCAGAAAGACATATGGCACAGATAACTCCCTTTTACAGTGGAGGTAAAGCACACGGGGTACGTGGCAGTATTTATGGGTTAATCGATACAGCGTCGAGATGACACCATGTTCCTGTTATTTTCTGTCACCATGATGGCTCACTAATTTTGGAGAGGATGCTTTCCCCTCCTCCGACGGGCCATAAGACTGTTTAATGTGGCCGTAAAAATGCCAATCAGCCGGTTACTGTGGGTTACTGGTTGTTCCTCTGGGAGGTCATGATGAGGGTAAATCCATGGGAGGAAATATTCCCATCCTGTTGCTAGATACTCTGCTAACCCCTGGCATCCCATTTGGGTTGTAATTCCATGTTGTTAACGTGACACTAAAGCAGAGAACGAAGCTATTGTGAAGGTGGCTTTAACGTGTGTGTGCAGGTGTGCGTGCGCCTGAGTTTGAATTTTGCTGACAGGGGTCAGTGCTGGTCCAAAGCACAAGGGGTACCCAAGGACCTTCCCGGTGAAGGGATGTCTCAAGCTAAAGAAAATGGGGAAGTTAACATGGCCAGTTAATCATTACCCTACCCTAGTTCCACCATAAAAAGGCAGAATTACCGTAACGTCCATTCTTCACTGAGTTTTGATAATTAATGATGAGACGTAACTGCAGATTTATAAGAAGCACCATACTTTCAGGTTTATGCTACCAAGGACCGTAAAAGACATATAAACATGCATATCTACACTATTCATACTATAATTATTACTTTATGATACTATAGTATATGCTAATGTGCCTAATAGTGTACTATACTGTACTAGAAGTTTGAAAATTATTTTGAGAATAAAAATATATAAAAAAATGTATGTTGTCTAATGTAATTTTAAAATGCAATATGATTCATATTATTACAAAAAAAGATTAGCAAGAAATATTTCCACCTACTGTATATTTTTCACATCTACCTAAAATTATTATAGGCTATTAAATTGTAACTGAACCTTCTTTATTGTAGTTATTTGAGTGTTTTATATTGTTATCAAATATCGTTTTTTAGTTTAAATATATAGTATTTTATTAGTTTAAATATAATAGAAACATATCGGCTTAATACACTAGGGTCGAAGAATTTTCCTAAAAACTATTCAATTCACTAGTCGTGTGGAGTGTTATTGTTTCCACGGTCAATAGATACAGCCCACGCCATTATTTACAGTAAAGAGTGTAGGACTGCCAGTGTGATCATGTCCCTCCCCTATCGAGGTGTAAAGAGTTAACGGGGTAGTGGGTCTGCCCACTCTCATGCTTTGAGTGACGCGATCATCTCGCTTTCGCTCAAGTTTGCGTGTTGCCACGCTATAGAGAATCCTAGGTGGCCTCGTTCAATAACGCTGGCGACCAGTACCCGTGACAGTCAGCTCGCGCGCGTGGGGACAACAGACAGACATTCGCCCCCCCACCCCCTCCGACCTGCTTGTTTTTCCTTTTTCTCGCTGACTTTTCTGTGTTACTTGACAACAATGCTCTTAGCTTTCCTACGGATAACACCCACTGTTTCGTGTATGAAGGCGTAATCGCTGTGTAGTGGAGCAGCTCGGATTCTGCGAGACCAAAGACAACTCTTATTTAGGAAACCAACATGCCGCGGAGGAAACAAGAAGCGCCCAAGCGTGCGGCAGGTACGTAGCGTAGGTTACTACGACGAGAGTGGGTTTATTTCTAGCTATAGCAGCTCAAATCATTGTTGTTTTCTATCTCAAGTCCCGTGGATTTCCGTTTCCAGTATTTTCTTCATAGGAGTTCCTGTGCATCCACTCGATCTGTAGGCTAACTTAATTTGTAACACTTTGATGTCAGCACACTATGTCAGGACTAGACTAAAACACTACTGTAACTGTATCCCATAAATGTTGCTATTCGTTTCCCTTGCTTGGCTACAAAATAGTCATATTTGTCGGAGTGTCACTTATCCAATGTATACCGTCAACGTTTCTCTTCCCATTGTTCCAATGATTAGCTTACTTTTACGGTGAACGTTCACCAGCCGTGCTGGAAAAAATAAATTGTGGGAAAACGGTGTTCAGCCTGCTGAGCGAAATGCCCAAGGCGGTGCCATACTGCCTCTGTTGGGGCTTTGTGAACATTTCATCCAAGCGGCTAACTTTGGAAGTGGGAGGTGGAAGAATTACCTCTTCTTTTTTCTTTGGATAAGATAAACAATTGGGTCCAGACAAAGAGATTTTGTGGACTGGAAGAAGCTATAATCGACAGTTGCCATGTCTGATTTGACGGTTGATTGATTGGCTGTCATCCGGCTTTGATCTGTTCCTTCCAGATCTACATCAGGAAATCACTCCCCCATGTGATGCAGCCCCTTGACGTCACATTAAAACCACTTTCAAAGCATTGTGTACTTTTTCCCCTCTCTCCTCCGCTGGTCAAGTGACTCACGAAAAAGCAAGAGGGGTAAAGTGGTTTCACAGTCAGACATCACTGACTCTCTAACACACACACACACACGCACATTCCCTACTACACACAGCCTAGAAACACACACTCTGGAGGTTGTAAAAGGAGACGTGCACTAGGCCTATGTAATTGAGGGGAGGAATGGTTTGCTCTGTCAGACGGACCGGGCCGTCAGGACGGCTTTGTTTCATGTTTGATTTAATTGTCTCTCCTCTGACAGGCCCATTCATCAATGGCTTTAATGGTCAATCAGAGACAGGCTGAGTGAGTGCTCCCATTCTGTTTAGCCATACGCTGGCACAGGCTTTTATTTCATCAAAATGCCCCTGCCTAATGTACATGCTCACTCACTCCCAGAGAGAAAGAGAGCGAGAGAGTGGCTGGGGGGAGAACATAAAGAATGACTGAAAGGTTTCTGATTTGAGATCAGTGCAATATGTTATTTTAAATTTTTGCCTTCCTATTCGTTTGTTTTGTTGTGTCTGTTGATGCAGGATCATGGTGGCACATTGTAACAGAGATCCATTGTGCATTTGTTGTGGAAATGTAAGGAAAGTTTTAATGTCAAATCCTTTGTACATTCATCCACTGATTCTTTTTTTTACATTTTGTTTTACCTCTTAGTCAGTGGGTCTCTTGCAGCTGCAAGTTATAAAGTTGTCAACTGTTCAGTGGCACACAAAGGGTGATGATGAATTGATTGCAGCACAGAGCATGATGATGGAGAGAGCAAAGAAAAGGATGACAGATGATGGGCCTTGATTAGGGACTTAGGGGGAGAACCGGCCCACAGCAACCTTGAGAATTGCGTGAAAAATCTCTCTCTCATCCACTCTCCTCCCCCTCCTCTTTCATCCTTTTGCTTGGCCGGTAGAAAAAGCGAAGTTGTTTTGCTACCTTCATTAGAGTTCACCTAATTAGCTAGAAAGGCTGATGTAGTCTTGACAGGCCTAATGATTGGAGATGACAAGCCTGTGTGTGTCTGGCCCCGACCAACCAAGTTTGCCACCACTTTGATGTAATCAAGTTGATATTACTCAGTACCTCCACTCCCGGCGCAGTGCTCGCCTTTGGTTGTGCTGTAACTCAATTTTACGCTGCAGGTGACAAATGGTCCAGTGTACCTGCATGGGTCAGGTTTGAGTGCTCTCAATGACCAAGGGCAGTCTAACAGGAGCAACTCAAACAGCTGGAGAGGAAACTCTGGATGCTTTCAGATGGCTTGTAGTTGGCTTAGGGTCCGTCATTCTGTTAACAGACATTGCATCTGCACTGACAAGTAAATGTGCTTTTGTGATAAATAAAAAAAAAAGTGGTAAATAGTTAAAAGTAGTTATTGTGCACACAGTTGTATGGTTCGTTTAACTTTGCTTGTTACAGTGGAATTGCTTTTAGGCCCAGAGGCTATGCTTTTACCCTGTGTAGTGACTGGAACTTATGAGGATGGTACCTAGATTAGCGTCCTCACAGGTCATTGGTGGGTGTGTGGGTGGATGCATGCATTGTTTTCGTTTGATGTGTTTGTATATACGTGAGTTTTTCTGAGCCAGACAGATTTTATATCTCCTACTCAGACCAGCTTAGTAAAATCCAACCCCCTGCTCTAATTCAGCCTGTCCTCTAGACGTGTTCGAGGGGGTCTGGTTCAGCCCGGGCTCTATGCTACAGGTCTCCTGTTTCTGCAGGGTTAGGCCTGTGGCTGCCAATTCAGCTATGCCAGAGTAGCAGCAGCAGTCGTGTGTGTGTGTGTGTGTGTGTGTGTGTGTGTGTGTGTGTGTGTGTGTGTGTGTGTGTGTGTGTGTGTGTGTTTGGGTGGGGGGGGTTGGATGGCAGGAGTGATGAAAGGAATGGCAACCATAGAGGCCCTGGTGAGGAGGGTCAGTCATAGGCCATCGTTCATCTGAACCCTTTTAGCGTTTTAACTCTCTCCCATCCTGCCTCGTCATCATTCATCCTCATGCCATCCTCGTCGTCACTCCATTGTCTTCACTTCAGGGTCTCTTTTAATTGTACCAGAATGGCCATAGACACTGTAGATTGTCATTACAGCTCACAGTAGAAGTAAAACAGAAGTACACATTGAAATTAAAGATACACACGCTCCCTTACAAACATGCTTATAGGCTGACATGGATTACAGGGACCATCTATTGTAAGCATGCAGGCTAATCTAGTGTAGATCACTCCGAGACCAAGCGCTGTTTTTGTCTGTGGGTGAGCTGGTGTTGTCTGCATGTGTGTGTTCTGTAAACGTCTTTACAGGGATGAGGGGGCAGATGGGATCATTATTGTCCATGCAGGTGAGGCTCGTTTAATGCAACCCTAATAAAAGTTACTGTGGTTGGATTCCGATGGGGTTGATTCATGTCTACGATCTGTGTGTCTGATAAGTGCATACCTAATGAGCTCCCAGCGCCTGCCTGACTGCCCTGCCGAAGAGGAGGAGGACCGTGTGTGTGGGGGGGGGGTTACTGAGTGCTTCCCACAGGTATTGACAGATGCCGTTTTGTTTTTGCCATAGGGCCTGACTCCATAAATCCACCCTGTGTAATGGCAACAATGCCAGTCTGAAATGTTGGTGAATGAGTGGAAGAGGGAGGAAAGAGGGGCCGTCCTTTTTAAACCCACTTGGCAGATGTCAGACCATAGGGCTGCGCTCCAGAAGAGATCTGGATCAGGCCGTGTCAGCCGTCCTAGTCTCCGATAGGGTTTCAGGGCCCTGTAACACTCCTCTGTCTAGGGGAGGCCTGGGTAGGTACTTTATAAATATAGTCCCACTATTAGTTGTTGTAATGTAGCTGCGCTATGGTGACAATTGGGGCAACCTCACTCACTAAGCCCCCCCCCCCCACCTCTCTCTGGGGGTAATGCATCAGAGCCTGGTGGGATGTGTGCTCTTTTCAGGAAACTGAGCCGACTTTGGTCTTCAGGGGTCCTGAAACCGAATCCAGGAGGAGAATAGCCTGGCCATGCCAAAGAGCCGATTTCCTTTTCAACAGAGTCATTTATCACTGACCCACCCTTCGTTCCTGACACACTGACATGTGTCATTTATCATACTGGCTTTAGCAGACACACAGGGAAGGGGTGAAACATGGGGGGGGGGGTTGATAGAGGAGAGCAGTAGACAGAGGGACTGAGAGAAACAAAGACATGGGGGGGAAAGGATTGCAGAAAGATGGGCGGAGTGAGTAGTGAGTAAATGAGGAGAAAAAGAGAGAGCACAGATTTTGTGAATTTCTCCCATTTGGGAGCGTACAAAGCGGCTGAGGAGAAGGGTTTGGGGGAGGAGGTGTTTTTGAGATTCAGTTACATGAGTTATGTTTCGATGAGTGACAGAATGCTTTTCCATGGCGGTCTGTGGATGTTTACGAATGTTTGAAATACCTGTTTCTTGGATAGGTCATGTGTTTGTTGAGTGTGTGTCAATATGTTTGTGTTTATTTGAAAACATTTGTTATCTGTGTGTCATTACACCATGTGTAAGGTTGTATGTGTTTGCATTTGCGTAATTACGTGTGTGAGTGGGGGTGCGTGTGCGTGCGTGTGCGCGTGTGTGTAATGGACTATGTGTGCATGTCTGTAGCCTGTACTCCTAGATGAGCAGGCTGACAGGTATCACTCATGCTGGGCTGGCCTCCAAATGAACCCAAGCTGCTCTGCTCTCCCGTGGTCCTAACAGGCACTCCCCAAGATGGATTCTTCTTTAAAAGCAGATTAATGACAGATACCAGGCATATAGTGTCATTTATCATTGAGAATAATATTTAGGCTGGCCGTGTAGGGCTGTAACCAGAGAGCAGGGCGACCAGAGGCAGGGTGGAAAGCCTTAGACAGACACTCACTGTGTGATGGATCACCATGTTCTCTGTCTGAGTGTT
The DNA here is from genome assembly GCA_016801175.1 of Esox masquinongy. Lineage (NCBI taxonomy): Eukaryota > Metazoa > Chordata > Actinopteri > Esociformes > Esocidae > Esox > Esox masquinongy. Next base: position 16,177 of record JACXGI010004647.1, on the reverse strand, counting down.
CCTAGACACTTGCGCCACAGCAGTGGTGACCAAATATATTGCCCCGCTCTAATGGCTGATATGATGTTTATCCCTTAACTACACTACCCAGGTTGCTTTGTCTGGAGGGTTCTGCTCTCTGAAAAATCTGCTTTTGTAAGCTCTCAACGTGCTTGCAAATCATTAAGTGGGTACAATGAGCCCCTTGACAGAAGTAAATGGGGATGAATAGTTTTAATTTATAAAAATTGTGATTGTGTAGATTGGAGATACAATGGGGTAGATGTCTGACCAAACCTTCGTCCTTTACTGTGCCCTGAGGAGGTTGGCAGGTGTCTGCTCATCTTTGCTTCATGCAGTCACACCACAATCATGAATAAAAGAGTACAGTGAGAGGTCAAGGCAAGGCCAGCTTTGCTGTCACTGTTTTCCACAAAGAGGAAAAAAAAGGTTGTTTTGTTTCTGTCCTCCTTTCTTTACCACCACCAACCCCCCGTCCAACCCTTCGTCCCACATCTCACATCCTGGTGTTGTTTGATTTATGGTAGCCATCCATCTTAGGGCCCCGTCCATCACCTCCTCGTTGCTAGGCGATCATCACAGCAGCTGTTTGTTGGGAGTGAAGTGGGTCCTGAAAGGTTGGCCCTATGTCCCAGAGGCAGAGACAGATGCTGAGAAAGAGGCAGAGGTAGAGGCAGAGAGGCAGGTGACCTGTGCTGGAGTCACACCATCGTGTGGAGCAGTTAAGGAGCAGTTAAAATATACGACCCATGGAACCAGCTCTTGTGGTTTGGACTAAAGACAAGTGAATAAAGACAATTAATTAGCTGTTATGTCACCACAGTTGTACAGAAGTGTACAGTTGTGTATAATATAGATTCCTATTGTACATGGCAGGTCCTAAAATGTTTGATGTAAAATGTAAAGAGACAGAGTGATATGGATAGCACAACTATAAAGCAATTTGCCTGGACCAAGTGGATAATGGCATCCCCTATTATTGAGCTTGAATTTGGAAAATAGACGTTTAGTGTAGGCTAGGTCTGAAGGCCCAGTTTCCCTACAGCTGAACCTCCTCCCCACACTTTTATGTTTAAACTCATTCTGCACCTGTGTAAGCTGTTTAGGTAGTGTTTATGTATGTTTACTTTTATCTATGAGTTACTCAGTTATTGGGACCGAGTCTAGTTATAAACATTAATATGGGAAGCACTAAACATCAGAGGTCTCAGACATGTTTGTGGTGTGAGAAATCTTACTGGTCAAATTCAGACGATTGGTCTAAAATGGCTAGCTGCTAACTGCAGTCCAACCTATACAGAGTAAAAAAAAAAAATAACAAGGCACTTTAAACTGTATCCGATTACGTTTGCAAACATCCAATTGCATTTCTTCTACGTGTCAAGTTGGCCAACATAGGACGATTAGTAAACCAACTGCTGGGTAGAATTTTAAACCCATGGTCTAAGTGGACCAATATACAGTGCCAAAATAATTCAGACCTCTGACCAAGTCTCTCATTTCAGTTAATGACGAGTGGTACATTCAAATGCTGTTCTGTTTGATATTTTAATTTAAAACACAAACTGTTGAAATTGGTTTTATGTTTGGAAATATGTGAGTGTAATAAAAATGGATAAATGTTACTTACATTGGTATTCGAACCCCACACATTTGTATTTGGTAGACCAATCTATCACTGCAATAACAGCTTTAAGTCTTCTGGTTAGTATGTAAAAGCTTTCCGCATTGTGTCAGAGTGATTTTGGCCCATTCCTCTTGCTAGATTTGCTCCATATTGTTCAGGTTGGTCTGACAATGCTTGTGGATCTTAATATTCAGATAGTGCCACAGATTCTCACTGGTCTACTCGAGGGAAATCACATTTTTGTTCTTGAACCACTCCAGTGTTGCTTTGGCCTTGTTGTTGGTATCATTGTCCTGAATTTCCTCACAAGCTGAAGTTATTTTGCCCCTTCCATTCTTCTTTAAATTGTAACAAGATGCCCAGGTGTTGATGATGAAAACGTCCCCATAGCATAAAGCCACCACCACCATAATTCACTGTAGGTATAGTGAATCTTCAGGCATAGGCTGCGATCGGTTCATTCAGCCAAACAAATCTTTCATCTTGTTTAAATCTTGTTTAAAGCAAATCTGTGTTTAATCCGACCACAAAAACTTTTCATGCATCGTAGCTAGGTCGCTGTGAAGCTTTTATTCAAATTCCAGACATGCTTTCAGATGGGGTTTTTTAGTAACAACATCTTTCTTTCCACCCTCCCATACAAGCCAGTGTTACGCAGAGGTCTCTATGGTTGACGGCTGCACCGTTCCTACACCTTATCTAACGTAGCTTCTTCAGTGTGATTGTTGGGTTTTCTGTTGCTTCTCTCACAAGCCTCCTTCATTGAGTTTTGATTTCGAGTGTCCGCGTTTTCTTGGCAGCGCCCATGTTGTGTCATGCAGCATCCACTTCCAAAATTGAGGATATTAATTTGTATGCTTTTCCTAATCTATGTGTTTGTATTAGTGGATTACTACAACAATTTTGTTTGTTGCTAATATGACCCAATTACACGTTATTCCACATCCAGGTAATTTGACTAGGATACTTACTAGGATAATTTTATAACATGCAACATTGTATCCCGACATTGTTTTTATTTATCCTTTATTTTAGTTTGGGAAGTCATGCCTGTGGATGTGCCCTGTATTGACACCGCTAGAAAAGCAATGGAAAGTATGGGGAGCCCCAAATCCATTAACACACAATTCATAACACATAAATAATCTTCATGGAAATATTCCTCTATCGCCCATTTGAATTGCCCAAGAGGCACCAATTCATTCAGTTTAAAGTTATATTGGAATTTATTCCAAATGTGAGGTGCAGAAAAGCTGAAAGCTGATTTACCAGAGGAGATTGACGGTATCTCTGGAGTTAACCATCACTGGGACCGTGTTTGGTAGTTTGTATTTCTGTATGTTATCAGAGAAATAATGTATGGTGACTTCAAAGAAGGCCAACCTACTTTCTGATATAGAGAGCAATTATGTGTACTTAAACAGCCACCTGTAGTAAAGCATAAGGCACTGTGATAAACTGCGTTGAGAGGTTTTAAAACAGAGGTAGAATTCATAAAAATATTCATAAAAATATATCACCATAATCAATAATTGGCATGAAAGTCAATTGAACAATTTGCTAGATATTGTAAGGCATGACCTATTTCTATATAGAAAGTCAATTTTAATCTACATGTTTTTAAAAGGAAAGATTTTCATTCATCCATATGCCCAGGTATTTTCTATGCAGTGAGATGTGAACATGATCATCATCGAGAGTAATCTAACCCAAATTTACAAGCAACTTTTTAGTTTAGAAAATAACTTTTTTTTTTTAAGAGTTTAACACCAACACAAATCAAAAAGACGAATGCAGACCGTAGCCCACAAAGAGCCTGGTCAGCACTAACACTGTGTCATCTGCATAGAGATTTAAGTTACAATCTTCAACAGATGGACCAATATAATTTCTGTAAAGGAAAATAAAATTGGGCCAAGAATCGATCCTTGTGGGACCGATTACACTGAGATCTGTCATAAATGGAATTTTCAAACCAGCTACAAGCAGCCTGATCTAGGCCCATTGATGATAACTTCCGAATGAGCAACTAGTGATCAACGGCAAAGGTTTTTGAAAGATCAATAAAAAGTGCTGCACAGTGTTTCTTCTTATCTAGACTGTTTGTCACATCATGTAAAAGTCAAAGACTTGGTGTTGTCAAATCACAGTGGTTAACCACTGCTGCTGCTAGCATTCTGGGAATACAGCAGTTTGTTCTGTCACCTCTTTTTCTCCCTCTCCTCTCTCTTTGCTTTGACATGGTGTAGTCAATGTATAAACCTGGGATCACTGTTACTCAGGGTCCAATGGTAACTTTTTTTCCTCACTGGCCCTAATGGGCCAGTTGGTCTGAAATCTACTGGCCCGGACTGTATTTTATTGGCCTGAACTGAATTTAAAAAAAACAATTGTATTTTACACATATATATTATGTAAATATCATGTCATCAGAGTATTGATTTATACCACAGATTCACGTGATATGAGACATGAGCTGATACAAGCAATTGCTGTTTACATAAATATGATGTAATGCACATCATTACTTTAAAAAAAAAAAGATTATCAAATATTAGATACTATAAATATCATTTTCATCTTTGCATGGAGATGCTTGTTTATTTGATGTGACATAAAAGCATGAAAATAAAATAACTGAGTTAATATATTTATGGTAACATAAATATGGCGCAATACAGTACTGGCACTAGTTGGTTGACTGGCTTCTTGTGTGTCACTGCTAGCAAGCGCTTAGGCAGGCGTAGTTAACATGACACTTACTGTCGACAAGCCAGGTCCGTTTGGTATCTCTCTCCGTGTTCAACAGACTATGCCGTGGACGTAGTCCGTGAATGGTTTCTCCCTCTTCACAAGATGATAGGTGGTCGTAATTAGTTTTTCAATTTGGCTACGCGCCACCTCATTCATTCTGAGCAGGCAGTCTTTCATTGGTGCAGTCGCAGGGTTGTCAGCAGCCAGTTTGGCCACAATACACGTGACAGGCTGCAGGGATTTAAGAGCAGGTTTTTGGTAGTTGTTCGTTCCCTTAATAAATGACCCTGCCTTATCACAACATGAACGGCAGTACGTGTCCCTGGCCGTTATAGTTTTCAACCCACGGAACCTGTTCTTTCCATGAAAACAAAAATGATCACATTTGCTTTGCCTCGTACGATACCATATTTGGGTCCTTCTCTAGAATGCACTATGAACTATGATTGGTCAAAACAGATGAGCCATCGAATATTATTGGTCAAAAAGACGACACTGGTACTGTACCACACCAAAGGGGGAGAAGAAGCACCACAGACGCATTTTAATGCGAGGACAAACAAAAATCGAAGTGGGAAGAGTGACAAATATGACAAGCAAAACTTTTAATAAGATACTATGAATTTAAATGGGGAAATTGACTGTCTTTGTCTACTGGCCCGACGTTAGGTCTTACTGGCCCCGGGCCATCGTTAATGTTGCACCCCTGCTACTAGTAAAAGACGTTGAAAGTCTTTCTAATTCAAAATATATTGAAAATACTTTGATTAGTGCGTGTGCATTTGCCATTGAAAGACTTTGAAACCACCAGTCTGCCATCTTTGGTGGAGCAGTACTTTGAAGGAGTGAATGGAATACAACAGTATTTAAATTATTGTTTTAGTGGGCACAGTAATATTAGTATTGTCAAATATGCATACTTAAATGATAATTATATAATTTTTTTTATTCTTAGCCCGCACAAAATGATTTCCTGCAGGCTATATTTGGTCCACCCCTGGTTCATATACATCATTACATACAGCCCTTAACCTTTCCGGGATAAGAGAGATCTCTGTTTTTCCCATCTCCCAGAGCACACTTCCTGCACTACAATCAGCGGGCACGTTGTACAGTATTTGTCCATTCATTTGGGGGTGAAGAATAGCATTACTGATGGACAGTAACAATAGATTGTCGTGGGCATGTCTTGCTGACCAACCAGGCACAGTGCTTAGTAAATCTTTTGAGGTTATGAGCTATGACACTATTTTTCTGCGTTTTGACTTTTGGTCGATTGTTGTATTACTTCACTGAGCATTGATATAACTCCACTCCGGCTTCCAGAGTAATCCACCTGTAGACTATTTTTCTTTCAGACAGTGAGAGACTAATTTACCTTCATCTTGCTGCCTTGTTCATTGAAACACTGGAGGGGAATACTACAGGATCAAGGAGGGCTTAGCCTTGAATGAAATGCTAAGCATAAAGGGATTTTATTTTAGTTTCTCCACTGATCTCCAGACAGTTTGACAGAAACAAACAAGGCTGTTATTGTATGAGGCGATTCCAGCGTCACGGACATTACATTTGCATGCAAAATCACATCTTTGATGTCTCACAGAATGAATTCAACCTTTGATGTCTTTGTCTATAACCCTTGGGGTAGTAGTGTATGACCGAAAAAGTAGAATTCTCAGTATTAGCATGTCAAGGAATTTAAGCTAATTTAAAGCGCTAGGGATGTTATATGTAATTGACAAACTTTACATGAAAATTAAAATATTAGCAAAACTCTGAGATCGTATGTCGTAGGTCAAAACATGGACTGCCTTTTCAAATCAAAGGCTTGGCTGTAAAATATTGTCATTTTCCATTATTACTATTACATCCTATAACAGATATCTGTTATAGGATGTTAAAGCCTGGGTCAATAATGTTTCACATTCAGTTGGCAGATTTTCTGATAAATATATCATACCAAATGTTTTTTTAATTTGGGTTGTTTTAAAAGATCAACAGAAGGAATATAGTTATGACTGCAAAATTACAGTGCTCCAGAGTTATTGCCCCCAGTGCTATAGATAATGCAAAATGGCTATTAAAAGATCTGTTAATCACCTGGATCTTGCACTAAACATTTGAGAGAAGCTAACCTATATATGAGTAAATATTATAAAAAGAAAAAACCTTAATAATCAAATGAAAATATTTTTCTTCTGTGCACCCTCTCCTTGAAAAGAAAACCACTGTGAGTCTCACGTAATGTTTGATGAGAATGCATATCAAGGTATTTTAAGCCATTCATCCATACAGAATGCCTCCCAGATACTAATAAGGCATGTGTGGGATCAAAACTTCAGCTCATCCCACAGGTTTTCAATGGGGTTAATGTCAGGTTACTGGGTGGCCATTACAAAATCTGTAGTCTGTTAAACAAAAGGGTGTGGATCTGCTTTGGATCATTGTCCTGCTGGAAGATCCGGACAATGCCAGAGGTAGCAGACTTTGGTCAAACATTTCCTGGTACTTGACAGAGTTCATGATGCCATGTATCCTGACAGGATTCCTAAGGTGTTTGGAACTAAAACTGCCCCTCAAAATTACATCTACTATCATACTTCAAATTATGGAGTGTTTTTTTTTCTCTTCAAGACTATCCTGCTTTATATGCCAATTCCACTTCTCATGTTTGTAGCTACAAATCAAAATTACTTCTGTATATAGAACCTGATTACAACCAAAGTTCCAGATAGTCAAAGCTATCTTAATAAGAGCATAGGTTTTCTTCTGGCCAGACATCCAACTAACTTGCTTGCACAGAAGTGGCATCTATTGTTTATCTGACCTTCCCCATATTTATAGAATTATGACCCAGGAGATTGGCATGTGTGTCACCTCATATTTATACCCAAGTGAAACAGGAAGTCATGACATTTACCAGGGGTGCCCATAGTGACCCATGTGCTTTTAATTAAGAATATATTTTTTTCTTTAATAATTTTATCTTAATTACAGGTTAGATTTCTCTCATCACAAAATGTAGTGCCATATCTATTTTAGAAATCAACAATTAATACTTAAGTTTTAAGAATACATTCTAGAACAAGCATACATGTTCCAGAAGCTTCTAAAGCAAAGATATGATAAATTATCCATCAGATTTCCAAATGTTATGGATGTGTATCATAACACTTAAAAAGGATGTTGAAAATCAAAGCTAGAAATAGGTAATAGATCACATAACACGTTGATGAAAATTGTGTTTATGGGAGATATATTTCCGAGATGGCCCTGTCCACGTAAGCTGCTTTGTTATAATGCATATTTCAGTATCTTTACAAGACTAGAACATGCAAACAGTTTTAGTTTGGTCGTGACTGATTCCTTTTCTAACACTGTGAGTGGAAAACCAAGCTCCTTGAGTCCTACATAAACTGATGAAATGAAGTCTGCACTAAAGCATACATTGTAATGATAATTAAAAAAAATCATGGTTTTATTTGGAAATGTATTACTTTTTATTGTTGAATGCAAAGGTTGACCTAAATGTGGAAAACCCTTTGGACTCATTCCAAACTATTTTAAGACTCATTCAAATATTGGGAGACTGAAGCTTGTAGAAGATGGTGGTTTGTGGTTTTGTGATTAATGCTGAGGATACTTCCTGCCTGGAGGTTAGAAGTGTTTTTAAGGCTCCTTCCTGTCTGTAAGAGGCCCCTACTGTTGAGCTGTGTTGGTTAAAGGATGATAGGGCCCACTAAAAGGATCCATGTCAAAAATAAGAAACAACATGACCAGGGAGTGACACATCCTTTAACTCTCTCCACTCTCAGTGCTCCCTCTACTGTATTGTTACCTACCAACTCAGGATCCTCAAATGGCTTTACCACATAAAATAAGATCTAGACTTTTTGGACTTACACTGTTTTTTTTCTGTTTCACAATGCGGGCTTTATTGTTCAAATCTTTTAATTCCTTTCAGTTTCTGTACTGACGATCTGAACAGCAAAGTACAAGTGACCAAATTGGATTTGTGTGCTCAGACTGTCTCAGACTTTGTCAATATGCTGAAATGGCTACGCTAGTTGTCATGGTAATTGTGGGTGTGTCTGCAGTGGCATGAGCTGAATGGTGTGGCTCATGCATCTTCTCACACAGAAGTCGTTATGTAGCAAGATAAGGTGACAACAATGTCTGCCATGCTTGTTGTTGGTTTCAATAAATACAAACAAAGTATTTAAAAAAGAACACTTGGAATGACATGACACGTTTCTAAGCAATTAATAAACTAGTTAAATACCACATCAAACTGTCAACAGAGTAGCTAACAGGCGACAATGTGTTGAAAGACTGCGATGGAACCATTCAGACGCAATGGCCCTGATTTTATATCTGATTTCAAGCAACATATTAATGTGGTTTAAATGTGTGTTTTCTTGCCTGTTGGCTGCTCAGACTGTGTTTTTGTGCCTGTTGCCTGTTGGCTGCACAGAGTATTCAAATCAGATACATAAAAGAAATTGGATTGCAGTCACTTAAACCCACTGAGCTAGCTTAATTCTTTAAATCTTAAGCTAGCTTAATTGTTTTCTTAAAAATTGAGTGATAACGTTAAATTAATGTTCACTAAACAACTCCACCCAATTCTTCTCACTTATACCGCTCTATTTTTAACTCAAACTGGTTGTTACAGCTGGACATCCCCTGGTCCCGTAACAGTGAAGCTGTTATCGTTACATGGGTGGTACAACAGCTAAACAAAGAGCTTAATAATGGCATCCATTTTCTATGAATAGCCATTCTTCCTTTTTAGATGCTCACTGTTCAGCTCCTGTGGCTAGCTACAAGTTATGTCATGCGGTGGTTATGGTGCCGACTACGGTAATAGTGTCTTGATTACACATCCTGTTTTTCCCCTGGTGTGTGTGTGTGACTTGGCTTCCAGCTCAACTGGCTGTTTCCCCAGCTGTGTGGAGTGAGGTGATGACTGTAGCTGGTGAAAGGTGCCGGGCCCTGAAGAACAACCAACACCCACCACTATCCTTACGTCAACCTTACGTCAATCCCACAACTTTCAGTTTGGACGATTCTTATTCAAATAAGAATCCAGTTTTAGCGTATGTCTTGCCTCCATCCATCAACACACTTTCCAGTCCAGATTCCTCTGGCATATTGTTACTGAAGATAAACTACGGTGTACTGCTTTATTGAGACATGCTCTTTGATGATATTGTCTGCCATCAGAAGGGAGGGCCTGGTTTAGCTTCTTTTCCATTTGTTTATAGTCACAGTACCTGTTTGTCACGTCTCCTGTTTCTGATCATCAGAATAGAATTGCAGCATTTATTTTAATTTAACTATCCCTTGTGCATGCGGCCCTAATGTTTATGAAGATGATACTCCACAGGAATGCTGTGTTCGTGCCAACATGTCACAGTATTTTAATCATCGCCTGTATATGCGCGTGTTGCAACTGACAACTAACTACATTTTTATTTTTGTGGGGTGTGTTTGAGCTTGTGTTTTCAGGAGTGATTGTAAGTTGAAATTCTCAGTTGTCTTTCAGTCCGTTCAACTTAGTTATGGAAGACAGCCTTGTGCATGGTCATTGAATGCAGCCTTATTCAATGCTTAACTGGCAAATCAGAGCGTTTAGTGTGTACATCCATGTACTGTGTTGAGTGCATAACACCCCGCACTGCTCTGGATTCCTCAGTCTTTGTTTCTTCACAAATCTATTTACCTGGTTACCTGGCCTCTTTGGGAAACTAGTTCTCAACTGTTCTTTGCGGTGTGACCAGTCCAACCAAGGATTGTTCAGTGGCTATTTTCAGCAATTCTGTTAAGTTCAGTTTGACTTTATGGTGATCACTTTATTGCGTGAATCACGGTTAACTTTGTTAACAGTGGTTTTGACATCGACTAGCAAATTAGTACACCTGCTGCCTGGCCAGCTCGCCGTTAGATCTGCTTGCTGTTTAGGTGGTCTTTGCTAGCTAACGCCCTAACAGCACCATTTTTGCTTTAATCCAGCAATCCCTAGGTTAAACCCCGATTTGGTTTGTTTGGCTAAATAATGGCACCATCATTAAGGAGATGATAGCCAGCAAATTACCTGGTGTCTATATTTGTCCTACTTTCATTACACCGAAATTAGGACTGCATTTATTATCCACCACCCAGGTAAGTGTGGATCTAAGCACATGGAGAATATCGAAGAGCCTCCTGGTTGAGTCGGAGTGGATGCGTCTTTCCCACAGGCACATGATTCGGACAAATCTGGAAGTGAGGAAAATGGCACATCTACATCAAGCCAAAGCCTCTCAGAACAAGAGATGGATTACCTTCCTGAAATAGAATTCCTTTCCTCTGCTTAGTTAGTACTGCCTAGACAGACAGAAGGCAGCTTCCCTGGAGGCAATCAAACATGCTGCCACCAAACTTGGTGTTGAATATCCCACAGCCCTCCCACTTTCCAAGAATACTAGGATGGGTAGAATATCCTCTAAATATTATTCCTCACCTGTCCAGTGTTGTGTTTTGGCCTTTGCACACTGTCTTTCTTTTGTGTCCCAGGCTGTCTTTGAGTCTTTCTTGGTGGAGCCACTGCATTCACCTTCATCTGTGACTGGGGTTATCAGGTTGGCTCAGCTCTCCTCCCCTGAAGCCTTCTCTGACTGAACACGTTGACCTGAAAGCTCGGACCCCTTCTTACTCTGACCTAAGCTTGCACATCGCAACACCCAATTCACTGCCTCTGTAACTTACGCAAGGTTCTCCTTAAACGCGGCTGTCTTATTCTCCGTCAACCTGACAAGCTAAAGATCTTTGTGACTCCCAGGTAAACTGGGGCACCTTTGACAGGGAAAAGCTAATGGTGTTCACCTTGTTAACTATGCCACTCTGACCCCCTTGTGTCCTGCTGAGGCTTCTGAGAAGGTGCACGAGACGGCAATGGCTCTCTGGCTAAACAACATGGGTGTATCTTATAGGTCAGGTTTGCGGTTGGATTCAATTAAGCCAAACAAGTTGTTAACCACAGTACACCTCAAAGATGCTTATTAACTTATCTGACTTAATCTTGGGTTTGCCATTAAGGGCATAGCCGACATATCTCACCTTGTCCCGGCCTCATGAATGTAGGCAAAGTTTTTCAGCATTTTTGGAAAAGGTGCATTAGTAAGTATTTTGGTGTTTGTGTACACCTGTTGTTAATGAAAGCATTTGACAAATAGGATTCCATTTTGGTTCCTGCTCACTTTAGGTTTTAGGATAAATAATGCCAAATACTTACTGACCACCAACAAAAATATTTTTGGTATTGTCTTTGGACTCAGACCTGTCGAGACACCACTGTTTCTCTGTGCTTCGTCTGCTAACCAATGCATTACTACAGGGATGAGGTTCTCTAGCTCTTGCCTCCATTCATATAGGGCGATCATGTCCTGGTCAGGTTACAGTGATGTATCATAGCTGTCACAGAGGAACTTGCTCCTGTCATCAGTCTCTGGTGAGAGATCTTGCTATGGAGCTGCAAACATTTGTTGTCTTTTAAGGCATATTCCGAGCAAACTGAACTCCGGTGCAGATTTAATGTCATGTGGAAATCCCCTACCAAAACACTGGTGAGTTCTTCCTGAAGTTGTCAAGGAGTTATGCTGGCATTATGATATGGCTGCAATTGATCAATACACATCGCTGGCTAAATTTATCAAGCTCTTTCTGTATGCACAACAATGATTCCTCCCACAGCAAAGGGATCTGCAGTCCCCGGTGTAAGGCTAGATATCCCACTCTTACCTCTAGCTAATGTGTCTCTCAGCCTGGCCTATAAGATATCCAACTTAGTCAGAAGATGAGTGCCACACACACAAATTGGGAACCAAAATTCAGGGGACAGCCTAAAAAGACCTTCATGCAGTGTCCGAAATTAACTTTTTGACTAACCTGCCAAGGGGACTGGTAAATGAAAAAATCCACCAGCCACGCATATTTTTTTACTGGCCAAAATAATAAATTGCCCTTTTGTGTCACACAGAACTACTCATCACCACAGCTTAAACCTCACACTGTAGCCAGCCTCTTGAAACTCTTTTTATCTCCTAACCTCCATTTCTTACAAAACTTCAATTTTTTAAAATATGTGATTCCGATCTTCCCTATCTTAATACTATTTTAAAACAATTTCTTGAAATTCTCCAAGCATGTTTGTTATTTTTGCCCTGCTCCTGAAGATCTACTGTCCTGGTAGTTTTCACTCCAACGCCATGTATCCGCGGCATCATTGTTATTTACTGTCCAATTATTAGTCAGGTGTGCTAAGTTAGGGTTGGAGTGAAAACCACCCGGACAGTAGTATTGAAATGAATGAGGTATTATTAATTTATATTTAACATTTTATTAAAAGGTTTTGTCAGTGAAATGTTTAGGCTTTGCTGTCACCTTGCTAACATAGTTTCCATTCGTGGCCTCCTACTCTGATAGGTAACGAGTTATGCTCTTTTGCCTTTTTCCATGGTTTTACAGGAAATATACCCATTATCTAGCTATCAGTCTAATTATTCACAAAACTAAAACACAGGCGGCAGCATTACCATAGCTAACTTCTAAAAGTATTGACAACGAAGCTAATAGAGATGGTAGAATCTTAAGTCTGCGAGATTTCTCTAGTTTCAAATATATTAACCGTTTCACCATCATTACAGAAACGATTATCTGACTACGGAGCTAGCTAGTAGCTACCAGACAATTCTGAGCTAGATCCGAAGAATGAGTTTGTCAAAACCAGATTGGCTATAGTACGACCAACGTCGCTCCTTTGCACCGTATTCCTTCAAATTTGCACGCATATTTTGTCATTTCAATATATTTTCGTCTTTTACTTCTTGGGCGGGCAGAAAAACGTTTAGGCGTTCCGCCAAGAGTTTCTATAGCAGAGACATCCCTGGAAATTAAGGGGCCAAATGAACATTTCCGTTTGCCAATGCGATTCAGTTCCCAACGTTCACCAAAGAGACACATTTAATAAGAGACACTCGTTCGCAAACGTCCCATCACTAGTAGCTAGCAGCAGACTAGTGTCAAGTGTGCGATGTCGAGTAGTTGATGACCCATAGGGTAAACAGTGCCCGAAAACTAGGTGCACAAGAGACTGTCTATGGCTGGCAAACATGATTACTTTTTCTCGAGCCATCATGACAGATATTTTATTACGTGACTGTTTTGCTTCAAAACCTTTTCCCGCCAGTGTTGCTTCTGAGATTGACTCGCCAAACAGGAAGTCCACCTGCATTTGGCACTTGGCAGGTGTTAATTTCGGACGCTGCCCTTATGCATTCTCGGTTTATCCTTCATGGACACAGTTTTTCCCCAACTACTTGAAGGTTACAATACATCCTAACACAGCATTTGTTCTGAAGGTCTTTCCCATGACTTTTTTTAGTGAAGAGATAGAATTGTTCCCTTTCCCCGCTTGGCCCTTCTCAGCTCTCCAGAGCAGCCACCCCTTTACATGTTCTGTCTGGTTTCTGCAATGGTCATTTAAATGGACGGGACTAAGCTATTCATGGTTAGTGGTTAAGAAAATTGGGATTTTTCATGGGAAAATTTTTGGGGGGATAAAAAAAGTGAGTGTTTATCTTGTTGTTGCTGTGTGAATCAGGACAGAGAAGTTGAGTATGTGAAAGTCTCGTAAACCCACTACCCCAGCCCACGCCCAAGAGTCATTGACTTTTGGAAAACCTGAGAATCCTTGTGAGTGTTGCAAGCTATCTGTTAAGGTTCCTTCCAGGTGTTTTCTTATTACTTAATCCATTATTTTTCGCAGAATGAACCCAACAAGCACCCTTCATATTTTATTAGAGTGATAAATCACCTCTGTTGTCAGTCAAGCCAGGGAGAATAATTGGATGGTGGTTGTCACCCACAGTGATGAATGATCAGTCATTGGGGAACAAATTAACAGAGAGTGCTCAGATGTAATGGCTGTTGTTTTACATTTTAAATTGCCTGGGAGCGTTGACTGCTGGTCGCTCGTTTTTATTGTTAGGCCCTTTTGGCCCACCTCTTAGCCTCAAGTGCTTCATTTGGCTGTTAAGAGTAATGGAGAGTTACCTACAGTGGGTTATATGTCTTTGTTTCCATATCAACATTCTTTGAGGAGATTGTGATTCTGATCCATTTTCACTCTTTCACAAAATAGTAGGAAATTGTTACTAAATGGTTGGCTTATAAAAATAGTGGTCATATATTTGGAGCAGGTTTTTGAAGAAATACATGAGAAATGACAGGCCAACATATAAGCACAACCTAACCTTCCTTATAATGCCAGAGTCATAACCTTTGTGATTAAACGTGACATCTCTGATCAGCTGCTCTGGATTCAAATACATTAACATAGATACCTTATCCTGACTCTATTTCCATCTTTAAATGAGACACTAACACAAACACTATCCAGAGTTTAGATGAGAGAAGAGAGAAGGAACAACTGAGAAATCTGCCCTGCCGGTTTGCCCGCCAAGCAGTGAGCGGTTTACCTCTTCAGAATCCCCCTTTACATTATCATAATTGTGTCCATGACATGAGAGGCCGGGGAAGTGATCATGTCATTTTATTTCCACCCTGCTTGGTCCTCTTTACGAGCTGCGTACGAGTGGTGTGCCAAGCCCTGCCAAGCGCACATGGGCCGGTGACATCTTTTGATCAGGGTTGTCGCAGACGATCAGCGGAGACTGACAGGTAATGGATACCCAATGACAAACCAAATCTACTAGCAGGATGGGAGACTATGCCGCACCTGCCAGGTTCCCATTAGACTGGCCCTCTCGGTGGGGCTGACTGCCTGCCTGCTGACACCCACCACCCCCAGGGCCCACATCAGATCAGAGCCCGCCGCTAGCTGTCCAGCCGCTCCTCCTGGAGATTGGCTGTTAGCTTGGGAAAGGGGAGTTATTTCAGCAATGACATTTTTGTTTAGACTGGACATGTTTGTGTTTTTGTGGGTTAAGGGCTCTGATGGGGAAAGTGGGCATGCTCTGTGCAAAGACTGTAGGCTAGCCTGCCTCTATATCTGTCATTAGTATACAAGATAGTTTGAACACCTTTGCTCATTCTGTCAAAGAGAGATTTTAGGATGTTTTCGTGGGGGCGGGGGATCTGTCCACAATAGAAGGGACAAAAAGGGAAAGGACAGATGGAAGAGGCTCAGTCGGTGTCCGAACCAGCCACTCAGTACCAGGGCCAGAGCCATTTCATTTCAGTTCCAGTCAATTCAAGAAGTAGTCTAATTGTCAGAATTCTCTTTCAATTAGAACACATTGGGACTGGAGTTGAGTACACTTTTGGATTTGAGTGTAACTGATGTGAAATTGACCTCAGACCTTCCGGGCAAATGCACATACACAGGCACACATGCATGAAAAACCAATCACCTGCTATGGAGACACCGGGAGACTGCTCCAAAAAACATTCCTACCCTGCCTTCTGTGATACTTGTACCCCATCACTCTTCATAATCTCCTGTGACTAACTCGCTTCATTCTAGATGACTTTGAAAGATTTAATTCTCAGACATTTTAAATAGTCTTATCGTCATCTTTTAGTAATGAGTGAAAGTTCCTTCTTAATGTGGATTGCGTGTGTATGTGCGTGTGCGCGCGTGTGCGTGCGTGTGTATGTGCGTGTGCGCGCGTGTGCGTGCGCGCGTGTGCGTGCGCGCGTGTGCGTGCGCGTGTGTGTGTGTGTGCGCGCGCGCGCGCGTGTGTGTGTGTGTGTGTGTGTGTGTGTGTGTGTGTGTGTGTGTGTGTGTGTGTG